>CM007315.1:736050-776303 GCA_000333855.2 Endotrypanum monterogeii | reverse complement strand
TAGTAGGTACGTATACTCTCCTCCCTCCTCCTCCTCCCTCCTACGTATAATATATATATATATATATATATATATATATATATATATATATATATATATATTACCCGCTTCTCTTCCATTCTTCTCCCCTTCCCCCACACAGTAGCACCCATATCTGCTACTTAACATGTGTCATATTGTGCGAGAAAAATCCCTCAGTTGACCTCGAGAGCCCCCCTCGTCGTCTTCTCTCACTCATACTATTTACACTGCTCATTTGTCCCCTCAGTGCCCCCCCGCCCACCTCGTCTTCTTTCAGTCCTCCAAACTATGAGATAAGAAACTTTGTGGGTTAGGATGGGGGAGGGTGGGCAAATGACTGAGCCTTCTCATTAACTACGCCCCTCAAGGCATTCATGTCTGCGTATTTTTTGAGGCCGATGGACTCGGTCCAGTTCCGCGTACCTTCAGCGTAGGCGGCACCGTGGCGAGCCCAGACTCCGTGGTGGATTGACCAAGCATGCGCTTCTACAGGCAACAGCATCAACTGCCACTCCTCCCCCCCCCTTTTGTCCACGCACTCGCATAATAACAATAATAAGAATACCAACACAATCATGCACATGAACCAATGAGCTGGACGGAGGAGAGGGACACTGTGACGCGCAATATGTCCGGCACGATATCCTTGGGGGATACAAACACACACGGACACACACACACACACACACACACACGCGTACCTCGGATCCGTTCCCAACCTACCCCCTCCCCCTCCCTCCTTGCGCTCGCTGGCTCCAGAACCCGTTGATTACAGGGACTTCTGACCGCCTCTACGAGGGAGTGGAAAGAAATTAACAAACATAGAAAACAGACCAAGACACCACATGTGGTGTGCGCTTCAGGTCCTCCCTTTCCCCACCACCACCACCGCCCGCCGCTGATGAGTGGTGTGACCCCTTTTTTCGATTGCATTCAGTCTCGTTCACAATGTCCCATTATGCAAAGAGTGCAGACCTCTTCACCGTCGCGAATGTATTCGACATCACGCTGATGTCACCAGCAGCACCTCAGCATGGATAAGTGTGGGACGAGGAGCATCCGCTATCCATACGCAAGCGCTAAGCAAGCACGGGGGCTTATGATACAAACCTCGAGTATTCCTTGTCATCATGTGGGCCCCTATATCCTCAGGTAAAAATGTGGCTTACCGGAGAGCGAGGTTGTCCTCCCTCCCCTTCACTGCTGAACACACTCTGTTGGCGAGACTTGCAGAAAAAAAAAAACAGTAAAATATGTATTTTTGTTTTGGGGATCAATCTCCGCCTACATGCAGACGATGTGACATCGTGGATGTACAACCCCAGCCCCGATAGCGGGACGAAAGAGAAAACACGCATGTGTACCCACGTGGGCACCCTCCAACCCTCTCCCCCCCCCCACACACACACACAACATGTATGTGACTTGGCACGGGGCAATGCACGCCGAACAGAAACGCACTACGACGCCACAACCGAGGGTGTGTGCGTTGGCCTGAGCAGTCCCTAGTGCTGCTCCAAGTCCCACCTCTGTCATCACTGCCGTCGCTGCCTCAGCGAGCAAACATATTCTTAACGTTTTCTACACTCCCTTCCACTTCTCCATCTTACCCGGCACACCTTCCTCCACTGCCATCGGACGTACGTGTATTGTGTGGCGGAATGGGTCATTCGGTGAACATACGCGTGCATGTAGAGCTCTCATCCCGTGTCGGCCGAACTCTCCCCGCTTCTCTGTAGCCCTCCCAACGCTTTTCCTGAACTCGTATTGGCTTATCTTTTTGACTAACTTTATTTTTTGATATTTTTTATAGGCTCGAGTATACAAATCCCTTCCCCTCCTCCTTCTCATTGCCCCCCCCCCCAGCCCTCATCACCGCCTCACAGCCCGAAGAAAATGCCGTCCCAAGTGCATGTAGACCCTAATCTCCGGGACACCAGCGATGCCTCGGAAACGAGCAGCAGCGAAGTGGACATGATTGCGGTCATGGCAGAGATGTCCGTCGGGGAGCGCCGCCGCGTGTACGCGATGCAGGGTCTTCTGAAGGACTACTACGAGGTGCGCAAGCAACTGCGTGCTGATATATCCGCGCTGAAGAACGTGCACGCCGCCAAGCAGCAGAAACTTTTTGATACTCGCAGAGAAATCGTTACTGGTGCACGTGACATCACGGAAGAGGAGATGCAGCGCGCTGGCTGCACGGCTGCTCCTACAGAGTCGGAAAATAGGGAAAATGCCGTGTCAGCCAAGAAGGGGGTGAAGATCATCGATCCCGTCGACGCCAAAGGGAAAAGCGCACTGGAAGCAGCGGCAGCGAGCCCCACCGGTGGTATTCCGTCCTTTTGGCTGACAGCCATGAGCAACTCCGAGGCCGTGAGCAGCATCATTCTCGATAAAGACCGTGATGCTCTGATGCACCTCACCGATATCGAGCGCGGCTTTGTCGATGGGGACCCAGAGAAAGGCGACCGCCTCGTGTTCCACTTCTCAGCCAACGAATACTTTACCAATGCCACGCTCACGAAGGAATACCACACAGAGTACGACGAGGATCATGGGGAACCGCGCATCACAGACGTGATTGGCTGCGAGATTAACTGGAAGTCGGCCAAGAAGAACCTGACGGTGACAGTCAAGCAAAAGAAGCAGCGCAATAAGAAGAGTGGCCAGATGCGCGTCGTGGAGCGCGAGGAACCCTGCAAATCCTTTTTTAATTTCTTCTCTCCCCCCAACCCGGATGATGATGATGAGAACGATGATGAGGATGAGGATTTTCTCGAGCAGGAGATGGAGATGGACGTTGAGGTCGGAACGGCGCTGACAGAAACGGTGGTGCCTCACGCCATCTACTACTACACAGGCGAAGCTGTGGTGGAGACCGGAAAGGAGCTCCGCGAGCAGTTCGGCTTTGGAAGCGAAGACGAGGAGGAGAGTGACGACGACGACGACGACGACGATGACGACGACGATGATGAGAAGGAAGCTGCGACAGGAGGTGCTTCCAACTTCCGCAACATTGTTCGCCAACGCGGCAGCGGTCCTGCCCCCGGTGGCCGTGGCGGTGCTACCGGTAAGCAGCCCCCGCAGCAAGAGTGCAAGCAACAGTAGCGAATCGACGGAGGCAAAGTTATTCACCTTCTCCCTCATCACCACTGATGAATATCTCTTTTTTTTTTCCGGTCTTCTAAAACACAGCTCGATGTCGTAAAAAAAAAAAGGAAAAAAAAACCACTCAGCCATACAAGCGCACACAAGTGTTTTAGATGAGTCTGAAGATGCATTCCCTGGAACGTGACGATCTTGTCTGTGGTCCCCATTCGTTTCTCGTCGCTCTCTCGCCTTGTCTCGATATTTCTGCCGCTGCATCCACAAACAACCCGATACTGGGTGGTGGCTTTTCTCTATTTCCCCTCCCCCTGGCGCGGGAACCCCTCGTGTGGACGCGAGGATCAGAGCCGTTGTGGTCTCTAAATTCTGGTTCATAACGTAACAAGTGCTCGAATAATGTTTTTTGTGTGTCTGTGTGTATTGTGTGCTGTTGGTGGATCATTCGAGAAAAAAAAATATATATATATATAACAAAGGAACAACAAAATGCATCTTCTCAGCGAAGGAGCTTCTGTCCGCCTGTAGTAGCAGTACGAATACGACTATGGTGGCGTAAAATCCCCTTCATCTCCCCCTCGTCCCTCCCCACGGTACTGAACAGTTCTACTGGGTGTCTCATATTTTATGTATGTGTATGTGTTCGTGCGCACGAGCACATACACACACACATATGTATTCCTAAATGATGTCGATCATATCTGTTCTCACCACTAATAGCCCATCCCTCTATCATATTGACTGTACTCACCTCTTCCCCTCCCCTTGCATTTGCTTTCGCAGACACCCAAGTGCACACACTGAGGTGTAGAGGAGAGCCCATATCATCTCCTTGATTCTTTCCCTATGCACTTATCTGTAGAAGCACCTTCGAGGCACAGAAGCTGCCCGCCTCGTCCCCAGTGCACCGCCGCTGCTGTAAAAATTAAAACGATACATTTCTGTTCTCTCAGTGTATAACCACTCCCAACACCAACGGCACAACGACGCCTCTCCGTCTCGGAACGCCGCCACAATGTATGTATGGGTGGGTGTTGGACTTCTCCCATATATTTTTGGACGAAGGGAATCCTCTCATGTGAGCTGTGTTTTCCCTGCCCACGGAAACACAGTTATACTGAAGAAGAAATGCACGCACGAGGGCATCTAGCACTCAATCGTCATCGTAGTCGGGGGAAAAAAAAATCCCCCTCTTTCGCCCTCTAGCGAGGCAACCGGCTGCAACAGAAACTCCGAATCCGCTTTCAATATATCGAGCGCATCACCGACAGTACGCCAAGTGCCCCACAATGCAGATATATAATCGATGACTTGATGTGATCCCGAGAATGATCCCCGACACAGACTACTTTTGCCATGTAACAGATAAAACTCGCTTTTTTCCCCTTTTCCGAGCCTGGACGGAACAAGCAGCTGCAGATGTGTTGGTCTACTCGTAAACTCTGCTACAAATGCAAAGCGGTGCAGGATTTGGATCTCGATGTTCTCACCGATGACTAACCCACCAGATCCCACCTTCAGATGCAGGGGGTATTGGTTACCCCACGAAATAAATTGCCCCTTCACACACACACACACACACAGGCACGCAAACACGTCGTCGCCTTGACGGAAAATGTTTTCTTTCTCCACCATCTCCTTCTGCAAGTACATGTGAACCCGACGACGCTAAAAGTCGATCTGTTGAGGGTCTGATGAATACACGCCTCCTCCCATCACCACTGACGACCGACACCACAACACTTTATCCTTCGCTCATCTTAATTACTTGCCTACGATTTGTCTCCTCCTCCTCCTCTATACCCGCCCCTTATAATCTCCCATTTCCCACCTGCAAGTGACGTATGCCCCCTGGCACTCACCAGACGTGCAGCAGTACACCCACGTGAACACACACGGCCCTATGAGAGCGACACCTCCTGTGCTTGCTAGAATAGCACCACCACATCATCACTCACATCTCTGGTGCTGCACACCAACTTCACGTGTTCTCCCTTACTGCCCCACCTCATCAAGTTCCACTTTTCGATGTATACACATTTCCCCTCTTCTGCTGAAGACATGCACGTGGCCTCGCTTTTCACGTCGCTCCCTCAGCAGTAGTCACGGCCACTTCTCGACCCCCACACCTCCCGAGGTTGCAGCCACCGACAGACATGAAGATGAGGATGAGGACCTGAGAGTAGACATCTTCCGCACCCGAATCTCCCCGGAAGAGGCCGAGAACAAAGCGAAGACGGACCTGTTCCTCTGTCTGCTGCTCACCCTCCCTCACGATCAGGATTGGAAGGATATGCTGGTCGCTGCCTTCCGCGCCGGCACATGGAGGCCTCATCACCTGGATGCGGTGCTGCGCGGAATAAAACTCAACAAATACAACGAGCCAATCGACTGTGCACTGAGCTGCTCAGGTAACTGCGCCGCCTCCCTCTCCCCCTCTCACTTGAAGATCCTCCAAGATTCCATCGCGGATGTCGCCCAGAGTGCCCCTGCATCCTCGACGGCATCCGCACGCTTGCAGCGCGCCAAGAATATTCTCGTTTTCTGTGCTGAAGAGGGCGGTGTGTACGCCGCGCCTTCTGAATCCTCTTCCATCGATGGATCGCTAGCGTCATCGTCACAACCGGCGGAGAAGAGCCCAAGACACATGCACCAGTTTTTGCCGTCACCAGCAGCTGCGCACCGCCTACTTGTTCAACTCCTGCAAGCTGCCCAGCGAGGTGCCGATGCGGCATCTTCCTTTTCAGAACCCAATATATCGTCGCAGCCTGTCACATCCTTCCACGATGTGTGGCACTACCTGGCCTGGATGGAACTTCATGGATACCATGTGCTCTCCAGCGTTGTGTTGGATGCTCTGGAAGCCGTCATCGACGAAGGCGGAGTTCAGGACAGCTCTGGGCCCTCGCTAGACTCGACAAAAACGGTCCGCCCAGCAGCAGGAGTGGCATCCCCTGTACCTCGTCAGTACGCAATCGTGTCTCAGCGTATACACCGGTTAGACTACTTACGCAGGGAACGTGCCTTGTTATGTGAATCGATGAAGGGTTCTGAGCAGGGGGCCGATGGTGCAACGACACGCACTGAGCTTCCTCAGAGTAGAAGACCAGATATTCCCCGAACCTCCCCTGTGCATACCGAGTAGCGCCATCTTCGTTTCTCATTTAAAAAGTGGAAGCAACAGAAAAGCGAATCTACAGAACTAACAAAAAAAAAAGAGTATATATATATATATATATATATAATTAATATTTTTCTCGGTCGAAAACAAACCGGAAGCCGTGTTTAGCTCCCTTCCTCGCTTATACCCCGCTGGTCTGTGGGGGGGGGGGGGGGAAGAGAGAGCTTATGTCGTCAACAGCTCACCTCTGTGGCTGCTTGCCCTGCGAGGGATCGTTATACCACCTTTTTGATCAGGGACGACAACGGGCTGAAAAGAAAACTTTGTCTCCGGTTACAGGGAGGCAAACTCTCGTTGCATCCAGTATTTTCTTTTTACCATCAGCGCAATACATCAGCATTAGCCCTGCAATACGTTGCAGATATGCGCCCGCCTCCTGATCCGCATTGATCCCAAGCCTATCTATTAAATGTACTTCCTCCTTTGAGATCTGGCATCACCTCATAGCACACGTTCTCACCTACACAAACTCCCCCCTTTCCCCCTTCCTCCCTCTCTCCCCCCCCCTCCCCACACACGCACATACATCCATACGCACCTGTCAGCACGGGCAGGCTGCACTGACATTCTTTATCCCTTGACCTCTCAGGAGTGTGGATATACCTGAGTCCGTCGTTTTTTTTTTCCTCAAACCTTCCTGCTTTGGTGAGAAAAATTGAAGCTTCAGATACTGTCCCCCCCCCCCTTCACCCCTCCTGCCGGGGTGTATACTTGGAGGCGGTGGTATTTGCACTGTTCCCACCCACCCCACCCTTCTCTCTCTCCCTCCCCTCCACCCCTCCCCTCATCCCGCTTCCTTGAAGCTCGCTCCAGTCGATTCATCTTCACCTTCAAGTATTCCCCGCACCACTACTGCTGCCGGTGCTGCTCTCTGTGCTCTGGAGGGCCTCGTGTCGCCAAACCAAATGAAAAGCAATAGGTGACGACGAGAACTCGAGATCACTGTGGAAACAGAACTTCCCGAACATATTTATCTTTTCTTTTTTCTTTTTTTTTTTTCAGAGGCATATTCTGTTGTTTACTTGTTACAGCACCCCCTCCCCCCTTCTCCTTGTGCGTGTGTGTGTGTGTGTTTTCCCTCCCGCCTGTCTTGCTCGTGCGGGAGAGGAACCACGCGTAATTGTGTACCCCCACCACACACACACCGTCTCTGACGGGCAGAAAAAGGCGACTGTGTGAAAACTAACAAAGGGTGCGATATTACATATATATAACATAATATATACATTTGATATTTATTTATCTGATGGGGATCGCAGTCTTCCTCTCCTCCCCCTCCCTCCATCCCTCCCCACATACAGACATACACACAGCCGTTCGCTTTTGTTTTTCATTTTTATAATCCCACTACTGTTTGTTTGTTTGTTTTATTGCCCTACTCGTTTTTGTTGTTGCTATTTCTCCGCTCTCAGTAAGAGGCGTTCGTTCAGTGCGGCTGCGGGTGTGCACTTTTTTTTTTTCTGCGGTTCAATGTAAATATCGCTTGGAGAAATATATAATTATATAATAATTCGTTTGATGCTCTTGGCAAGGATACCCGGGGGACTCTCAATTTGCACAGATACACCAACGGGGCGTGCCAACCAGTACGACACTCTGAAAGCGTGTAACAACCCACTCATACAGACACCCACAAACACGCACGTGAGCTTCGACAAACAACATCATCAGTAAGAACCCACTGGGGGAGGTCGATCAGCCCACATGACGTCACCCCCCGCCGTCATCCTTGGGGCAAGTATCGCCTTTAGTACAGTTGGACTCTTTGTCCTCGCCATTACTTTGTTTAGTGTATGCGTCAAGGATAAGCAGCCAAGGGATCGCCACCGCGAAAATCAACAGCGTTTGGAACGAGCGCGACGGAGGCACCAGCAGGAGCAGAGAGCGCGGAACGATCAGCGATACCGCGATGCTGTGATGCTGCTCCTGCAGCGTGGCGAAGCGCTAAAAGGGGTTCCGATCGCCTTCCAGCTGCCTCATCAACCGGAGGTCAGCGCCAGACGAACGCTGCGCAACCGCCATGCCAGAAGTGCACCGCCACGGGAATTCGATATGCGATTGGAAGACGAGGCCGCCAATGGACTTGGCGACGCCGAAGTACTGAGGATTTCCCGTCTGCCCCTGGAGGAACTTCTAGCGGACGGACGACCAAGGGATGCGGACCCGGGGCCGGATGTGATGCAGCTGCTTCTGGATGGGCAAGAAATCAGAAACTTGACATCCAGCGATGACGACGACAACTTTTATTTCGATGAAGACATGACAGTTAGTGTAGGGCCACTCGTGAACCAGCAGGGCGACGGCGCTGAGGGCAGCATTGCTGCCGCAGCATCGAGCATCGAGAATGGGCGTGCGGAAGCCGGATTTCCGAACAACTTGCAATCCTCCGAGACACGGGATTGGGCCCTTATACAAGAACTTCGCCGTGAAAAACGACGACGACGTCGGAAGCCTGCGGAAGTGGTGTACGGAGGAGGATCCGAATACGTACAGAACCCCGTCAACAATATTCTTCTTCAGGTAGAGAAAATACAGGAAAGCCCCACATCGCCATCACGACTGTGGCAACTGATCTCCCCTTTCCGCCCCTTCATGCAAACTCGCATCTGTGAAAGGAAGAACGACAACACATCTGTTTTCGATGGCGCTCTCCCCCACGAATCTGATATTCCTCAACAAGACGATTCAAGCACGATGAGGTCGCCCTTTGAAACCACTAAGATCAACCACCTCTCGTTGAGTGCACCATTCTGATGAGCCGGTCAGTGAAACACAATCTGGGTGCGTCGCTTATGCAACCTTCGTGGCCTATGCGACGTTGTCGTCCTCCTCCCCCCTCCCCTCTCCTGACACCCATACACACACAACTGTCGTTGAGCAGCCCAGTCCACGGGAAAATACGGAGATACATCGCAAGGAGGAGGATAAATGCCAAAGAAAATAGGAAAGATAGAAAATCAGGAAGAGTGTCAACCTCGACGTAATCCAGTGCGCCACTCACGAACGAAGGTGGGCCACTGCCCGATAGACGTCATCGGATGACCTCCCGCACCATCCTCCTCGCGCCTTTCCACGAGAGATCTCAACGGAGGAGGGGGGGAGATGGATGGAACCTATGTTGACCTATCTTGTGGGAATACTCACATCGCGCCACACTACATGTTTTTTTTTTTCTTTGGGGGGGGTGAGTTCTCGTTACATCTCTCTTATTTCCTCCATGTTTTTTTTCTTTTGTGTATGTCTGAATGTGTGTGCATATGTGCTCTCTATTTTCTATGTTGCCCCCTACCCTGTCTCGTTTTCTTTGTGTCTCGCCTGCGTCTCCCCTCCCTCTTCCCTTCTCGTTTTTTTTTTTTCTGACATGCGTACGTCTTCTCGGGCAATTGAGCACCAACGGAAAAGCACGAGAGTGCTGCAAAGGGAAGGAGGGAAGGAGGGAGGACTGCCTCTTCTTCTTCTTCTTGTATTTACTCGGACATTTTGGCGTGAGTAGCGGTCCATTATTTTCATCTTTCGGTTGACGCAGCGAGGGGATGTTGAAGAAATATATACTCGACTGGCACCGAACCGCAGAAATACTCCTCCTGGACTTCACTTACTCACAGGTGCGTGCCGGACCAGCGACAGTCCCATGTGTTGACATTCCCTCCGTGCCCTGCCCTGCCCCCCTCCCGCCGCCCCCTCCTCGACACTTTTTTCGTTTCATTTTTTTTTTCCTCGTAGAAGGTGCGCACACATCACAGATGTGTAGTCGCTCACGAAACATTCGAGCCGAAGGCTGTACAAGACGTTGAGTCGATAGGCGTACAGAAAAGCTGCACTGAAATGCGTTCTCTAGAGACTCTAAAGAGTGAAGGCGGCTCGGTGACCTGAACGCAAAAATGTTTGTGTGTGCATGTGTGCTTTTTCTTTGTTGCCCACCCACTTAATTTTAGTTATCCTTAGCACACCTTATGTGAAACTGACTGCTTCCAAATAACTGCACCCAAGTGATCGCCTTTATTTTCCTCTCTTGTGTATTTATTTTGGTATCTTCATTTCCCCGCTATAACTTAGCACTTCCACTTTTTTTTTTCTCTCAAGCGAATATATATATATATATATATAACATAGATACATTTATATCTGTGTATGTATAGCAAAGAACTTAAACGCCTCTTTCTTCTCCTTGAAGTCACTGCACCAGCATACGTGAACGCGTGCGCGTTTCCATTCTTCAGTTAGTCACCATGTTTCCTGTTTTTTTTTTTCAGGAAGGGGGAGTGATTCCTTGCTCAGTTGCGTATGCTTCTTTTGCTTCGACGTGTGTGTGTGTGTGTGTTTGCTGGTGTTGCAGATGGAGCTCCGTGACTGGGGAGGTGGGGGGAGGGTTCGATATCGAATCCCCTTTCATTCCCACTGTCCTCACAGAATCCTCCTCCCTTGACAACTCTCTGCTCATCTTCACCTTCCGCGGTGAAACTAGAAAATACAAAAGAAAAAGTGATCAAACCCAACGCACACAAACAAAACAGAACATTTTTTGTTGTTGTTGTTGTTAATTTTCTAGTTTTTTTTTTTTTGCCAGCGTCCTCAGTCTATGACACACAACACATCTTATAGGTTTCCATACATACATCCTTCACCACCGCCTCTGTTCCACCTCGACCATCTGACCTGATGGTGTGCCCTCGTGTCTCCTCTCCCTCACATCCATATAGCCCCCTTAAGTACGCTCTGAGCGATGGGCACTAAAACCAATCGGCTGTGTTGGCTCTGCAGGGAGGAATACGAAAAACTTCGGACACACACACACATACATATACAGCGACATAAAAACTGAAATGAGAAAAGGGGGAAAAAAGAGAAGGTCAGTTGCGCCCTGCACTCTCGATGGCCCAGAGGCAATTATCACGAGATGCTTTTGTCAGTATTAGTAGGATTATTTTAACCTGTGTGTGTGTGTGTGTGTGTGTTTGTGTGTTTCCCTTTTGCGTCGTTTATTATCTAGTGTTGAACACCGACATGTGCATCAACCAAAAAAAAAAAAAGAGCTAACATGTACGGACTAGTGCGGGACAACAACGACAGCGCTAACCCACTTCCCCTCCCCCCCCCCTGACATACATACACATATATATACATATATACATACATATATATACATACATATATGTATATATATTATACATTTGCCTCTCCTCCTTTACCCTCCTCCCCCCCCCCCTGACATATACACATACACACACATATACATATATACATACATACATATATATACATACATATATGTATATATATTATACATTTGCCTCTCCTCCTTTACCCTTCCCCCTCCCCCTCCTTCAGAAAACACTCCTCCTCTACTAAAGCAAGTGAGGACAGTGGTCTCCACCCAACCCACTTCCCCTCCCCCCCCCCGCCCCTGACACACACACACACACACACACTTACACGCGTAATAGCTGCCACGATGGGCTTTGGTATGGATTTCACTGAAGAGGAGCTGGCGGAGCTTAAAAAAATCGACATCATCTATGATAAACTGCTCCCGAAGCGCAACACCGACAGTAAACATTTGACGGCCACCTCCCTCACCCACGACTCAGACCACCATGACCGAATTCCTGTGCGAGATTTTTTCGTTTCCTCGGCTGGCTCGCCATCGGTAGCGCGCATTGGATCCAGCACACTCGGAATGGCGGCCAAGTGGCAGATGATGTTGCACGAGATCAACGGCGAGGTGGTGGTGCGTGGTGGTCAGAACATTCGAAATACGCGCGCGGTGGTGAACCGCATTCTCCATTGGACCATTATATTTCAGCAAGCAGATCGCGCCGCGGCGTCGATAAGCCTTGGCTACGATGGCGGACGTGCCTTGGCGCGAGAGTGGGTGCGCGGCATTGTTGTTTACTATCAGGAGCGCATGGACCAGCTCTTCACCCAGCTTGACATCACGGCACAGGAACATGCGTGTGTGCAGGAACTTGGTCTGCCTGGATTGGACGGGGTCGACTTCGTATCGCGATGTGTAGAGGTAGCTCGTACTGTCATAACGCCCGTTCTGATCACAAGTCCCTACTTTATCAGCATTATCCGATGCTGCAGGGAGATGACGCTTTCCCTCACCGTTATTCAAGGACTCCTCGCACATATTTCATCGCACACACGTCTCGTACCGCCCCCGACGGCGCCAGCAACATCGGATGGGCATCGCAGCCCTATTTCTATCCTGATCCTCAGCGAAGATTTTCTCAAATCCCTTCGAACGCCCTTGTGGCTTTTCCGCTTCATCCTCCTGTTTCTTGGTGCGCTAGATCTTCAGCAGTCCCCGCACCGCGAATTCGCCATCAGTGAGTTGCACCTCGACTATGCAATTCATTGCATCATCTCTCTCGTAGCCGGGGTGGAAGCTAAAAGAGAGGGGGCCACCACATCCAACGCCTCCTCCTCCATCGTCGCCAACACATCTTGCATCGAAGTTCACGATACGCTAGACGCACTCGTTCTCGGACACATCAAGAACGCCTGCCTCTCACGCTTCCCCCCCAGCGAAACACTAGAGCTACTCGTACACGAAGAAAGTGTAAGGGAGGACGCACAGGTGTCTGACTCTTCCGACAGCCTCATCACACGATGCGGCCCCGTCTTGCGGCAGCTTCTGGTCGACTACCCCACGTTCATGGAATCGACAGGTAGGTTTGCCGAGCGCAACAAGATGAGTAGTTGGGGTACGTCTCTGATGCTGGTGCAGCTCTTCTGCTGGGACGTGAACACCTCGCCGAGTGTGGCCGCGCAAGCTCATCGACAGATACGCTATCATGTTCCGAAACCCATGGGATCCTTTCCACACGGATCCACGGTGCTGCATGCATTGACACGCAAGGCGCTGCATCCACTCTTCTCTGCGCTCTTCTCGACGACTGCACCGACCTCTGACGACGACGGCTTAGAAGGCGGTGGAGCAATCATGCAGCCCACCGCGCGGAGCCCCGGCCACGTTCACAGCGCAAGCGACCAGACCCTACTACCTCCTCTTGCCCCGTTCGAGGAGAGAGTCACCGCTACGCTGCTCACATTGGCGACGTGGCTGCAAACGCTCTCGTTCTCAGCAGGGCCTCGCATGCCAAGATGGACGTCGCTGGACGTGGGCGACCAAGTGATGCGAGAATTTCACCTCGGCGAAGACTGCTTCAAGAGGGCGGTGAACGATATCCTGCACAGCGTCCTAGCCACTGTCCTGGCTCAGGTGGAAAAGGAATGCGTCCACAGCAGCAGTGCCGAAACAGCGGCGGCGGCGGCGGAGACAGAGGAGTCTGCGTCTGAACTGGGTACAGCGGTCCTGCGGTATCTGCTGCGTGTTGAGTGCATGTGGAATGCCCTAACGGGTCATATTATTGAGCTGCATCCGTCCGCTTTTGATGATATTAGAGCGATGGGGGCTAAAACACTGCCTGCGGTCTCCACCGCACCGACCCTCGGCGTCGCAACCGATGAGAAATCCACGACCGTACGCGGCCGCTACGAGACGAGCCTCTTTGTCACCTGTAGATACCTCTTCTATGACGCCGTGCAGAATGTAATGAGCGAGAGATGGCCGAAGCGGTACGCCGATCTTCTGACCGATCCTCTGCTGCAGAGTGCTCATCTTTACTTGCTCCGAGTCGAGAAAACCAATCGCTGGGGCGGAAGACTTCGACCAGTCGCCCCCAGCGGTGCGCCGGGGAGAAAGGCTCGTGTGAGTCGATCAATGCCCTCTTCGGAGGAAGCCTCAAGGGAACGTGCACCCCACCCCGGCGCCGCGGTGCCGAACGCTGTAGTTCTCACCTCCGAGGAAGACATGCACAGCGCCCTACGCCTGGTGCGGTGCATCAAAAACCGCGATCACTTCGTCCATCGCTACATCATCACAGCGCGGGAGCGTCTGCTCACACGACCTGCCCCCGACATCATCTCCGATGCCGAGTTGGAGGGCAACAAGAAGCGTCACGAGCGAGAGGCCGAGCAATTTCTGACGACGTGGCTCGGCGATCTATCCCTGCTCAAGCCCGTCCGCGAGCTCTACACAAACTACTCTACGCAGAGCGCTCTGTTTGCAGCGACCCCAGAAAGTCCCGCGGCGGAGACCGAGGCTCTGACTAAGGGCGTGAGACTGACCACCACCATTCTCGACTGGCGCCTATGGGGCGACAAGGAATCAAAACCGACGACAGCCCCCCGTCCATCCGATGAGAAATCTGTGGCTCCCCTCACATCTGCAGCAGAGTCGCTCTCGCAGGCCGGGCAAGCGTACTCCGTTGGCACCTCGGAAACCGCGACGCTTCCTCTCCCACTCGATGTCCTTGCACACCTTGAGAAAGTGGAGCACGCGTATAATGCGCAGCATTTGAGCCGAACGCTGCGGTGGGACTGGAGCGATCATGCGTACACAACCTTTAGCCTCGCCTACCCCAAAGACGGGGGCCGCTGCACAACCGTTCACGGCACCCTCTTGCTGCACAGACTCTTCCTTGCGATTGCCGGGCACGGCCGATGCGGAGTAGAGATGGAGACGCTGGCGAAGCGGGCCGGTGTGGATGAGAGGCGCATAGCGGCAATGCTGAAGCCGTGCCTCGATCGAGACAAACTGCTCGTTCGCATCAGCGGCGGCGGCGATGGCGATGGCGCCAGTGCGGGTGCGGGTGTGACAGCGCTGTCTGGTAAGGAACGTATTGCCCTCAACTACGACTACGTTCGCTCGCCCAAGTGCCCGCGCATTGAGTACACATACTGGCCCAACGCAGAGCGGCGACGCGTGACCGCCAGCACCGTAGGGCACGACTCCACCATTTCCAAGCGGCGCAACATGATCAAGACCTCCATCATGCAGGTGATGAAGCATGTCCAGCGCATCGCGCACGATGATCTTTACGAGACGGTGCGGGAGAAAAATTCTGGGGTGTTTGAGTTGACAGTGCGGAACTTCAAACAGGAAATCGAAATACTCATTGGGCAGGAGTTCATGGCGCGCTCAGACAAAAATGCAAACGAGTACGTGTTCCGTACCTAAGAGATGATGATGATGAGGGGAAGAAGAAGGGGAAAAAAAGGGCGAAGGAGGAGGGGGAGGGGGGTCTGATGTGGTGTGCATGCAATGCCTCTCACATCTTTCCTTCGAGCGTGAAAACACATCATGGGGGGGGGGGGGCTCACCCCTGTGCATCTGTGCATCTGTGTGTGTGTGTGTGTGTGTGTGTGTGTGGTACATGTTGATACACTTTTGCTGATTATTTTTTTTTCTTTTTCCTCAATCTCTCTCGCGTGTTGTCTGTTTCTGTGCCTGCTTCTAATCATACTTTATGATCGCCTGTTGGATTTATTATTATTATTGCTGCTGCTGGTGATGCTGAGAGCTGGTCCACGCCACAATGTGTAGGGATTTTTAAAAAAAAGAGGGGAGAGGGAGGGAGGGAGGTAGAGGATGGAAGCAGGGAACAGTTGTGCACATATCTGGTCTCCTATTATATATATATATATATATATATATATTATTATTATTTTTTGCATCCATGGCGATTCTGCTCCAGGAGTCAATGTCGCAATATGCACTCTTATGTTTCAACTGCAAGGCACCGCCTGTGCCTCTGTGAATTTCCTAGACGTTGATACCCCCTGTGATGACACCCAAAAAGCATCTCGCTTTCTCCCCACCCACCCCACCCCCCTTCTCCCCCTCAGAGGGCTGTAGATTCGTTTTGTGTTGTAGTTGTGTGCGCCTTATGTATTCTCCAAACATGTGAATGTGTTATGCTTATTCACCTCAGCTGCTTTGGGACGTGTACCTTAAGCGTATGCACTTACACCGTCATGGTCAACTCGTCCTCCGCCTCGATGCACCATCT
This sequence comes from Endotrypanum monterogeii, assembly GCA_000333855.2. Taxonomy (NCBI): domain Eukaryota; phylum Euglenozoa; class Kinetoplastea; order Trypanosomatida; family Trypanosomatidae; genus Endotrypanum; species Endotrypanum monterogeii. The sequence continues at coordinate 760,136 of CM007315.1, read as the reverse complement.
TTCATTTTTTTTTTTCGGCTGCTGCTATGGGAACTGCACGTGTCGGCCCATGTGTGCGTCTCGTTGCGGTACTACAGTCGAATCATAGACCTGTTGCACTATCCACACACACCATATAGAGGTGGCCCATTCTTTCTCTGCTGACCACAGAAGGATATACAAGGATCCCACCCCTGCAGAAATACCCACCCCAATCGCCTGCCTCTCCCTCTCTTTCTGGGGGAGGCAAGGAGGGGCTCAACCTCCTCAGCTTGCTGGTGGAAATTAGAAACCCACATATCTCCATGAAGGCCCTGTCCTCTTCGGTGACGACAGCGTCCTCCCCACCCCAAGACCGCCGCCGCCTTGTCAGGTCCACACCGGCACCACAGCCACACCCGTCCGCGAGCAGCACCAGGTCAGCTACCCCCCCCTACATTGGTCACGTCACAATCATTAACTCCTCTGACAGTGGCAGCCCCCAGTCATCCAAACACAATGTGCACAGTGTCCACACAAAAGGTCTATTCAGCTCCTCTTGGAGACACCAGCACAGCACCGTCTTCTCGCGGTGCACCGTCCCAGGCCATGCTGGCTGCACGCGCCCGCGCAACCAGGGAATCGCAGATGGAAACCTCGGCGCGTCCACATGACACCAAAAAAAAATCCTCTGTAATGCACCAGTCACCTGTCAATAAAAATGGTGCGGTGCCCATGTACAACCCTTTATTCCCCTCGATGGTGGGCGTTGGACCCCCGACGGCATCCCAGACGCTGCCGACCCCAGGTCCCGGAGTGCCTCCAGGTGTTAACCCGACCTCGCGCACACGACGCTCGTTAAATACCGCTAGAAGAGGAGGAAAACCCAACCCTCGTGGTGGCACCGCATCGCCGCCTCCGAGCTCCGTCGCTTTGCCAGAGCCGTGCGCCCTTTATGACCTGCATCACGCCCTCCAGCACCGACTTGTCGAAGACTTTGGGTGGTCTCTGCAGTGGTACCTGGACACGGAGACGGAGATCAAGAAGGAGCTAGACCACAAATCAAAACAAATCTCTCGCACAAACAGCGGCACGGCCACCACCGAGGCATTGAGGGCAACAAAGAAAAATGCAGCGGCGAAGCATAAAAAGTCGGCATCGATCACGGCGAACCCTCCCGCGAGTCAGACGGCGGACCAGCAGGGAAGCCCTACACCAGAGGATGGGCTGGCAGTCAGCACACCCTCTCCCACAAGCTCACCCCACAGTGATCACCCCACCCTCAACCATCTCCACTCTCTCGAGGTCGATGGGGAACATCTTCCCTTCGCAGCGCAGGAGCCCCGGTACGGCATCGTCACCCACCGCCTTGACTGCAACATTTGTTGTGATCTCTCCACGGAAGGAACCGGCACGGCCGCATCGCAGACGTCCACTGCAAAATTCAACCGTAGCCCTTTCCACTATCGTCTTGCATCGCTGCAGCGGTGGCTGCGTAAGCGCAGTGCCGGATCCGCGCGAAACGAACTTCTCGCCTCTTGCCTCTCTGGAGAAACACAACGCTATCTGGCCTACCTGGGCGTGGCAGACTGTTGGACATCACTCTTGATCACGGCGGGATTGTCAGCGATCACACCAGAGGCGACGACTGAGTCTCCTGCATCACCATGCAAGACACTCTATGCAGTAGCAGCACGCCCCGATTACGTGCCCCTCAGCTTCTACGCCCTGCCGGCGCTGTGCCGGTGGAGTTGGGTAACGCCATTCCGTCGCGATAAAATTCTACGAGAGAGTGTGATACATCCTTTCCCGCTGTCGATGGTGTTCCTGCAGGGTAACAGACGCGGACTCCCGCTGCTGCCGAAGGAAGGCATCGATGCACAGGAGAAGCTGGCTGCGGCACCGAACGCTTCACAATCACCACCACCGCTAACCTTCTTCACTATCCAGAGGAAGTCACCCCTACCAGTCGAGCGACGCCCATCTAATCAAGGTGAGCGTTTGACCTCTCTAGATGAAGCGTGCGTGTGCGACGTGTACCTCGTCGCATCGACGGGAAATGACTCCGCGAATGGTCCCGAAAGAAGTGGCGTTCTCGCCTCAGTGTGGGGCTACGCACGGAGACAAGACAGCGAGAGTCGAGAGAGGTCCCGGCCCTCCTCTCTCTCTGCGGCGGCAGAGCAGCATCACGACAGCGCGAACAAAAGCCCAGCGACAAGCTCAAAGTCCCTCTCGGGCGAATTCTTTTACATTGCGAGCAGTGTCGAGAACTATCTTCGACTGGGCTTGGTGTTCGGGTGGGTGTATGGGTGGCAAATGTGCTTCTCCTCCCTTGGGCCTCCACTCAACTCGGTCCACTGGATTCAATTCATCAACAGCTCCGCCTACCGTGCAGCCCGGGAGGCAGGCAAAAATGCGACCCTGTAAAGCTTCCACTGCGCCTGCGATCCCCAATCCCCTCTCTGTCCACCATGAGCAACCTGTTCAACGCCTCCCCCTCCCCCTCCTTCCCCCTGATCGGAGGCGAAAAATTTTTAAAAGGCGAGAAAAATGTTTGTCTTGAGGCCACCTGTGGATAAACAAAGTGCCCCCGCTGCCTATACAAATAGATCGTGCACATGTGATTTATACATGTACACATATTTGGTGAGCCACAGAATTCTGACCCACACCTACAGGTAGTCTGTTTTTTTTTCCGAACGCAAGCGGGCCGTATTTCTGCGGATACAACTCGCCCTCACTCCGACGACTACTGCAATGTCTACCTGCATCAGCACGCTCAACTCATCTCGCCTGGCGTCGATTCCATCTGTCTTTGCGCAATCGCTTTCTTTTTTTTTCGCTTTTTGCGTCATTGAAGGTTGTGGATCCACGTCGAACGAGTCGACCTCTCCGATCGGTGAGCGAAATCAGCTTGTTTTCTCGTGGGTTTGTGTTTCCCGTCCCCCTCCATTCACTGAGGGAGTGTATGTATGTATGTGTGTGTGGGGGGGGGGAGAGGGGGGGGTTACACAAACGAAAGAAATAAAAACTCTCTGCACTCTTGTAAGACCCGAAACCTGTAGATCTTTCTCTGCCCCTCCCTCTCAGCTTGCATAGGTGTGTGTTGGTATGTGTCTGGGCCCCAATATTGGAGCCCCCCGAGTCATTTATGTTGGGATTTCCCTCCACCAAAATTCTACCACGAAGCCTATCCCCTCTCCACACAGTCGCTCCTGCCCATGAACTCTTACTGACCCCTCTCCGCATCCTCGTCCTCAGTCTTCCCTCCCTGTCTCGACTATGTACTCCAATCGAACTCCCTCGTGCAGGGAGTGAGGGGAGGGGAGGGGAGGGGGATGAAAGAATATGCGGCTTGGTTTTTTTTTCTGCTCTAAATTTAACCGTCATAAACGTTATCTAGGGGGGGTGATTCTCTCCTCTTTCCCCGCTCGCGAGTGAGGAAGCTCGTCTCCCCTCCCCCCCCCTACCATACACACACACACGCACACGCACACAAGGGTATCTCATCAGCGTACGTCTGCGTGCGCACCCGACCCTTCTATTTCTGTGTGTATCCCTGCCCCTTCGTCTAAGCTTACCCTAAATATCACCCGCTCTTTGCACCACACAGATGAATGCTGGCTGCCTGCAACGAGCCGTGTTTGGCCCCCACCCACCCACCCAGGCCCTCAAACCGGGCCATGCCGCCGGCGCAGGACGCGCCCTGTTGCCCCACTCATCCCGATTGCGGGGGCGGGAGGTGGCTCAGAGGGGGGGGGTGGATAAAATGACGTCTATGCGTGCTCCTCAATCGATTTCTTCTGTTCTTCCAACATCTGGCCACATCTCTCGCCCATGAGATGCCACACTGCGGCTGATCTGGACGGCAGGTGCGCACTGGCATCACCTTTGTTTCCATGTTGAGACATACAAACACACACGTTTGATGAAAGGAACTGTACACTCTTTTCTGACGAAGCCACGCACTGACGCCTATGTTGACAGCACTGCTCCCCGTGATGCGCCGGTGTCATTACCGCGTCTGGCAATGCAACGCGCTGGGTCTTCCTTGCAGCTGTCCACCCTCTTCCCTCTCACAAAGCCGCCGGACAGTCTACACCCGATTCCCTGGCCCCCTAAAGGAGAAGCTCAACTCGGCAGAAAACCCTACCCCTGGCCGGGCACACCCTGCGCCACAACTCCAGCGACAGGCGAGACCGCAGCGGAGTGCGCATCAAATATTACTCGATACCCATGACAGAGAGACGGTCGAAGGACCCGGGAAGATGGACCCGCCACCGCTGAAGGCTCACAGCCATGATCGTCCCACCGGTGGTGTGCGCAATAAGAAATCAGGGGGCACCAGCCGCGAGGAGGCAAACACAGCCCGCTCACGCGTATTCTCCCCGTCTTCGTCCTCACACATACGTTCTATCCAAGAACAAGTACCCGTGAAAGACACGGCCCTCTCCTCCTCTACGCGATTGCATCTCCTCAATGAGGAGAAGAATGCATCATACGACTCAACGATACGCAAACGGGTTGTGCCGCGGCACACCGGCACGCACGGAAAAGTAAAAGATTTGACGTCAGCTTATCAGTCAGCAGACCAGCGACGTGACGCCGCTGACCTCCGCTCGGAAGAAACGCGTAGCATCAAGCGCGACGGCTACGACCCGGCACTGGTCGTGCATGTCGACTCGAGCCGCCGCCAAGTGCGGCTCAACGATGTTCAACGCGAGCTCATCTGGACGGCGAGGCAAAAGCAATACCACGACCTCCTTCAGCGCATCGTTGCCTGTCTCCAATCTCACCGCAGCCCCATCGAGAAGTGTCACACCCTCTACAGCCTTCACGACGAGGCAATCAAAAAGCACCTACGACTACGCTCCGACACCTACGAGGATATCTTCCACACAGTTTATAGCGTCGGCGTGCGGAGTGGCGGTGGAGCCGGGCAGCCCGGCAAGGCGTCGCTGAGTTCCAACGCAGAGATGCTCAGTGGAATCCCCGGGTGCGGAAAAGACTTTCTCCCCCAGGACAACGCGTCCGTCAGCACTGGCGGGGCAGTCCCTGTCGAGCTCCTCGAACCCTCGGCAGCCGCAAGCACTGTGCTGAGTCCACGTGGCATAGAAAATCTCTGGGAGATGTATCGCTACCTGGTGGACAGCGGCACGGACCCAACACCACGCATTCTTCAGTACGTGATGGGCCTATTGGAGCACGCCTCTGTCTCACTGGCGATGGGGCGGTCCCACAGAACTCATCGCGCGCGGAGTTCAGATCTTTTGCTAGTTGAGGCAAAAGCTCACTCCCTCATGATGGATGCCGATCGCTTCCACCTGGCACCTTCAGAGTATACCATTAACTCATACATAGCCATCTGCGAGGCGTGTGATGTGATGCATCTCGCTATGGCCCGGGTTACAGACTACCAGACAAGGCAAGAGAGGCAAGCATCACCTGGCATGTATGCTCGTCTCCTGACCGGTCTTGTGCGATGTGGTCACTACACAGACGCAATGGCAGCAGTGACAACCATGCAAAGTGTGGCGCTCTCTACCCACCTCGTCAACGCCGTCCTCCAGGCAGCGCGGCACTCCCGTGACCCGGCGAGCGTCTTCACTTTTTACCGCTCTGTATTCTTCACCGCAAACCCGCTACGCATGGGTGACGACGGCCACACCAAAAGAGGCGACGAGACTGAAAAATCGACTTCTCTTCGGCGCATCCATCGCACGTCCCGACCCGCCACCGGGCTGGTGCCCTCCCTCGCTACCTTCTCTATCATGGTAGAGGTAATGCTGCAGACACGGGACTATACAGAACTGGCGTTTGTGATTGCTGAGATGCAGCACCACGGTGTGAAGGGAAACGGGCGCCTTCTGAACAAACTCTTAAAGATGATGCACACGGCAGGACGTCCACAATCGGAGCTGCGTACCCTCCGACGCGCCATGGAGGCCAAGCAGGTTTGCGTCTTCGACGAAAACAAAACGCTTGGTGAGGTGTCCTCGCTGGAGGTATGACTCCTGTGTCTCTGAATCTCACCCCCGACTTTTTGTTGTTGCTGCTGCTCCTCCTGCACGGAGGCGCAGCACACGTGCATTATTTATTTATTTTCACTTGTCGCTTGATGTTTAACCAGCTCATGTGTGTCTGTGGGTTCGTCTAATAAAACATCTCCCCCCCCCCTAAGCCCACATCCACTAAAAACGTGTGCAGCTGCTCTTTCATGCACCTTCTCGGGCACCACCACCACCACTCATTACCTCACCTACTCCGTTTCGTTGAGGGAGGGGGAGGGCCTTTGTTCCTTGGCACGTTAGAGATGCATATGTTTAGTTCAGCGCCTCTTCACCTCCATCGCACATCCCCTCTCGCTGTGCTGCCCCCAACCACCACATACTTACGCACTCACCCACGCACATACAAACACACTACACAGACCCTTTCTTCTTTGACACGTCAACTTGGTACACATGGGCATGCAGTGGGGAGAGACGGAGCAGGGGCACTTGCATCGCTTCTTGGAAGGCTTCACGAGTGCAGACCCGGTCGTACAGGCCTCGAACCTAGAAAAGCTTCAAGCTCTGTCTCAGTACCCCTCTGCGTTGGTGTCTACACTCGCTATTGTTTGCGATGCAGCAATCCCCGTCACTGTACGGCTCTCGGCCACCACGGTGGCCCGACAACTGCTGCACGGTACCGACCGTCTGCTTCTTTATCTCAGCGCAGCGGGGAATGATCCGACGACGGCGGCACAGTCCATAATGGAAGCCCTTCTTCATACCGCTCTCAGCGGCTCGCCCTCGCCATCATCGGCGACCACGACAACACCACTCCACCGAGCCACAGGGAATCTCATTGCTTGTCTGCTCAGTGCGCTGGCTCATACAGGTCTGGCAACTACGGCGACTGCCGTTTGGTCAAGTATTTTATCCTTTCTTCTTCTTCACACAGATCCTGCCATACCTATGATGCACGACGTGGACGAAGCAGGGCGCGAGCACACAGTTCAGTGCTGGGCCAGATGTGCTGCCTTGCTGCGCGAGATATGCGACGATCCGCTTGCGAATTCGAAGGTCCTGCGTGCATGGGTGGGTGGCCTAGCGTCTGAGAGCCTACCTCTCTGCACCCTCTTCGCCCAGGTGCTTCAACTTCTTGACGAACAGATGGGAGCAGAAATGGCCGCGAGGGGGGCCGCAGCTCGTTGGAATGCGTTGTGGCTGGAAGACACCCTCACCTCCCTCCAGACGTGTGTCCAATGTGGTGTGCTTCCCTGTGATGACTCATACTTGTCGAGCGCACCTACGAGGGACTACCTGGCCAACTCGCCTGCGGCAGACAGCAGCAGCGCGAACGTGGAAGAGGGGCCTGCCGCCCAGGCGCTGCGCGCCGTGTGCGCCGCTGTGCACCGTATTCGATGCAGTGCGCAAGATCTCATTCTCCGTCGCGTGCTGGGTCATCTGAATTGTTCAACTGAGGGAGGTACCGAAGGGCGTCTGCTGCATGCGGAATTGGCACACGCCGCGCCTTTCGTGGCGGTTGGCATGCGGTACATGGCGGACGCTGTCGCCCTCGAGGCCATCGATCCCCCTCATGACTTCTTCCATAACGCTGCAACTCCTCTTCTGGCGAGATTTTGCCGTGCTGTGTGCCTTGCTCAGCTCCAGTACGACGGCTCTGGGGATTCTGACAGCGTTCACGCTGCTGTCTTGGCCTGCATCAACTACATAACGGAGCGGGTAAATGCAGAAGGCGTGCGTTCCAGCACCTTCTCGTCGATTCCTGCTGCGTGCTCGGCGCATCCCTCGACAGCAAGGGTACCGACAGTGGGCTGTGCATCCTGCCTGTACACCATCCTAGTAGATGCCGCTACTCTTCCGACATCTGTAGCTGATGCGCTGGAAAAACACACAACACACCAGCTAGACAGTGCGTCTGATTTTCTCGCAAGGTCTGCCGCTGGGCGACGGCGAGGGCCTCCCACCAGTGACGACGAGAAATCCCACGAGGGGTGGGCCTCTATTTCTGCTAAACCCGCTGAGGAGAAAAGAAATGCATCGGCAGCGCTGACACCAGCGAAGTGTGAGAAGCAAGACGACATGATACGTGTAGACATGCTAGAAGCTGCGCTACCAGATCACGGGACACTACGGCAGGCTGTAGCGTGGTGCGTAGGGGCCCTCTCCTGTGACGAGCAATGGATGATGGCGGTTGCACCTCTTGTCGTGCGCTTCACTGCGACCCCACGCGATGGGCATCTCGATGGGGCCTGCACGGTGGAATCCACGTTGTTTGTCATCAATGAGCTCCTCGATGTTGCTCTTGCGGAGGACGGAGTCAGCTCCTCTGCCGTCGCATCAACACCTCAGCTGCCAGTGAAGGATCTCGCGGAGCAAGTAAGGGGCGTTTTGAGCCTCCTTAGCCCACCCACACAAGCTGGCTGGGGTACTCAACCTCCATTCTTTGTACGCATACAGGCTGTTCGATATGTTGGGAGGCTGTGGACTGGTTTTCTGGAGGCCTGGCCGAACACCTTTAGTGCTCGTCACGCAGACGCATTCATTTATCATCTTGTGGAGCGCACCCGCACGGTGATGCTTGCAACAGGGGGCCTGGAGATACTTCTTCGCCTGGTCCTCCGTCGCCTGACCACAGAGACTAGCAAGGCCGTGCAGGTGGAGTGTGTCAATACATTGAAGACCGTCATCACTTCATGCCTGAAGGTGATGGAACAACTGATGCGCAGCTCCATGGACGGCAAAGATGCCTCTGACCTTGAAGAGGAATCTCTGGACAGCACGAGCCTTTGCAGCAGCCACAGAAGCGCAGGTGACGGAGAGGAAGATGGTGCGGCTCCTCCTCCGCACGGCGAACCCTACGAGCGCATGCGCATCTTCAGTCAATCCTTCGGAACCACGCCGGACCTTCGCACCATTCTGGAGGCGCTGCATGCTGTTTCTGCCCACCTTCCATCCTTCCAATGGAGTGTCCGAGAAGCAGTGTACCACCTCTTCAGTCAAGCACTGCCCCTGCTTTGGAGAATAGCACCGGTGATGGACTCCCATTCACCGAACGCATCGGATCACACAGAGGCGACAGCGTCGTCGTCTGCTCAAATGGTGACTGCACAAGCTTTGGAGGCACTAGCTCGACAGTACGAGACCCTTCTCAGTTCCCCCTCTGTCTCCGACAGCACCTCTTCGATGCTGGAAATGACGACGGTGTTGACGTCTATGGCGGATGTGACAAGTGCAATGGATGGCCGCGCATTGGAGGTGGTCGTTCCGTGGATTCTTCAAGTAGCTCACCACATGCTCAGTCTCTACGCACACTTTCTCGACTGTCGTGCCCACCCGAATCACTCGCCGATGGCGAACCGCACAGGTGGAATGGTGGACATGACAGACATGTGTATGGTGAGCCTCGATCTTGTTAGTTGTGTGTGCGATAGCGTGATAGACCGTGACGCACTCCTGGAGCACCAGCTACGACCCGACGAGACTGGCCACGTTCTCAGGGCAATAGATGCCCGCCTGATGGCGCTCACCGAGTCCCTGCTCCGGCCCATCGCCACCAAAGGTATCGAGCGCAATAGCACACTCGGCAGCGACACCGTCTGTGAGGCGCTTCCAAACCGATGCATCTCTCTCCTAGGCGCATGCCAGTCTCTCCCAGATCACCCAACCAATATTCCGACACACCCAATTAGCGTATTTTCAGACGGCGGTGGGGAAGATGAAGCGCTTGGTCCTCTAGATGAGTTCGGCGAAGTGCGCCGAGCCTGCTTTGCCATTGTTTACGACTGCATTTTTCTATGCGCGTACCCCTCCTCCCTCTTTCGACCCCCTCATACGGCGGTGGAGCCGGGCATGGGGTCAGTGAGCGGTCTGGTATGCCTCTCCGATTCCCTTGGAAGGGACCTCGTTGCGCTGTGCATGCGAGAGGTGCTTCCCCCCACAAATCCCTCACCTCCGAGCCCAAGCACGGAGTACACGGAGCATCTTCGCTACGTGTCGGCACACAACGTTGCTGCATCCGATGCCTGGCTTTGCTTGGGGTCTCTCTTGAGCCTTTGGGACCAGCAGCACTGGTCATCGAGACTCACTGCGCCCAGTGGTGGACAACACCCCTGCGAAGGCGAAGGTGGCCCAAGCTCTTTGTTCTACACCTCTGGACATGAGCCCACTACGCAGCTGCACTCGCACCACCTTCATACCCTCAACGGACTCCTGTCACTTCTACAAGACAAGAGCGCCACCATCACCTCCAACGCGAGATTAAATATGACCAGCGCTGTGTGTGGGTTGGCACTGTTGCTAAGCCTCCCTGATCACCCCAAATCCCATCCTGGAGCGTTCGCACCAGTCTGCCCTCTTCCATACACCATCATCTCTGCGGTGTTCTCCGTTGCCTCCAGCAGTCGCATTGAGTCGTATGCTGCCGATGCGGCCAGCGGTGACCTATGCGGCATCAACGAAGCGGCACACGTGTTGTGGTGCCTTGGCCGCCTCTGGCAGAACACGGTACAGTCCCTTCCGTACGACACACTTTGTTTATTCATGCGCTCGCATGGACGGGAAACCGCCAAGACAATTGTGTGGTGGACGCGATGTGTTTTTCCGGGAAAGAGGCAGCTGACTCCGGCTGTATCCCCGGCGTTGGTCTCCGCCACCTTCTGGGGATCCCTCCTGGAGTTGTGGCGACCGGTCGCGCACACACTTGTGCAGGCCACGCAAGAAGGCGTACTGTCGCTAACAAAAGCGCAACTCTCTGCGCTGGGCCAACTGGTGCGACTATGACAACACCACAGAGAAGATATTTGAAGAAAATAAAAATGTGAATCCACCGCGTCTTTGCGGCGCCGACCCCCCCCCTCCGTTTTGTGGGCGATCCTTCTCTTGGGTTATATATGCCGTTGCGACTTAAACACGATTAATAGTCATTCAAATATATAGTATATATATATATATATATATGTGTGTGTGTGTGTGTGTGTGTGTGGATCACGTCGCCTGAGGCAAGGAAACTACATTCTCATGGCAGGGGGGTAGCTCCATGGGACATCCCCTCTCGGGTTACCACGCCGGCCACGCGCGTGCGCCCAGGCCACGCCGAGGGTGTGAACCCCGGCAGTAGCCCCACTTCCCCCTTCGATCTCTCTGCCTTGCAGTAGCGGCTAAGAAACTACATGTGTGAAAGGAAACCGCCTACCTGTTGCACCTCTTGATAGCACAGCTCTTGTCTATGGCGTGTGCCGCTGTGCCTTGAGCGCACCAAGGCTCACAGCCGTCCTTCAAACAAAAAAAAAATATATATATATATATATATGTATATCGGCTCGCCTTTTTATCCACAACTTCACTGTTTTATCCCCACCAAAAAAAAACGATTCGTTGGTGCGTCTTGTTTTCCACCCACCCACCCCCCCCCACACACACACTTACTCAGTGGTCTATGCACTCCCACATCGACTCACCATCACCTGCTTCCCACTTGGCTCACCACCACCACCACCCGCCCCACAGCATCACATAAAAGCGCACACACCTCTTCATAGCACAGCCGAGAGAAGACATGCCGTCGGCACCCGCCAAACTCCACGGGTCATACCACCAGTGCGAGTGTTACGGTCACGATACGGAACTGCCCAACTACCGCCGAGACATTAGCAATCCGCGCACACTCCAGGGGTATTACGCGCCTAACGGCGGGTGTCCCTGCCCAAGCAAGTGCTGCGCTGGAAAGAATGGACTCTACTGCTCAGGCCGTGGCGCAAACGTCGCCGCGATGCCCAAGACAAATTTCCGCGTTGAGGAGGGCCCCCACACGGTTCACACGGCCGATCATGTCGATGGGAACGGCCGTGATCCGGCAACAAGCACGCGGACTGCTTTCCCCAACTGGCACAACTACGGTGGGACGGTCGCTCAGCGCGGCCCCACGACTCTGACCACGACCGCGCAACTCAAAGCACCTATAAAGGCCCGTGCCGCTGCGAGACGCGAGGAGCGAGCGCAGGACCGTAAAAACTTTTTACGTGGTGTCCTCCGGGATGAAATGCTTGCCCGCATGGACGCGGAAGGCAAACGAGCGGCGCTAGAGGAAGACACAGGTCTCATGGCCACCCACCACATCGACGAGTACAAAGCCAGCCAATCAGCAGCGGGCGGCATGTGTGGTGGTCCTGGCTCCACATCGCGCGACCCAGACCACATCCCTACGCGCGGAGAACAATATTGTGAAATCATGGAGGAGCTGGAGTATGTGGCATCGCAGCCCCTCGGCTCCAAGGAGAATATAATTCGCTTGCACTACCTCGTGGAAGAGGAGAAGCGTTTGAACCGACTCCGATGGGAGGAACGCATGCAGAAATCAACGGAACCAATGCAAAGGGGAAATTGATGAGTATTGTCCCCATGATAACCGGCCCTCTTCCCTCCCCCTCCCTCCCGCGACTCCTAACATGTCTTTGATACATGTCGTCCCGCCTGAACACAATTTTTCCTACATAATACAGGTATATTCACTTGATCATCGCCCAAATGCTTGTCGTTTCCCTCTCTCTTCACCAATCCTCTGCTGTTTTTGGTGTTTATGTAGACAACAGCTCATTTTTTTTTTTTCTCGTCAGCCCCTCCCGTACCTCTTTTTCCCTCCCCAACCACCAAATCCGTGCTCTCCGGTGGAGACGCCCATGTATAAAACTGAGGAATCGAAGTCGCATACGCACTGCCTCTACCACCCACACCTGAACAGCTCAAGAATACCTTCTGCTTGACGTGCCTCCTCTCTTTTCTCTTGAAGTGTATGTGTGTGTGTGTATGCCACTGCACGCACTCGGCGCTCTAATGTGCGTTTTTCGTTTTGCTTCTGTATTGTTACTTCGCGTATATGCATACTCCAGACATTCTATCCCTCCCCCAGCGCGCTTCAGAGTCCTGTATTATTGGATAATCTACATTGTGGTACATAAATCTCATCGTGTGCACCTACGCACACAGACAGACTGGTTGACACCCCTGCTCTCCCCTCTGTTGATCCCTTTGTGTGTGTATGTGTTGCTCATTCTCCTACCCAAACTCCCCACCCTGCCTGCCCCGCCCCCTTCCTTCCTTCCTTCCCTCCTCCCCACTATCCCGACCCACCTTCTCGGTGTACGTGTGTCTGTCTGCCAATGCATTCACCCTTCTTCTGGTTCTCTGCTTGGCGCATCGTCGTCACTTCACAGCCACTGCATGCACAAATACCCCTCCCAAGTACATTACCCAACAACAAAAAAAAAAACGGAGAACATGAGCACAGCCACAGGCACGCTGCCTCCAGTGAAGAAATCCGCTCTGAAGAAGCCGTCACATCACAAGAGGCTAGCAGAGGATTACAAGAATGCAACCGGCTCTGTCACATGTCCTCATGTCTACCACAAGTGTCGCTGCTACGGACATGAAGTAGGACTACCCAACTACAAACTTCTCACCATCCCACGCACCAACAACTATTACGCGGCTACCGGTGGCTGCCCGTGCATACCTCGTGTAGCAGCGCACCCTGGAAGCTGGCGACTGAAGGAGGGGCAGCTGCGCTCCACCACCTACCGATGCGGCTCAGGATGTGTGAAGAAGAGCGCAGCGGTGAATTCGAGGTGCTGCAACCACAGCGGCGACCAGTACGGATGGCGGCGTGGGCCGCACACGGTTCTGGATAAGAACACTGCAGCGACAGGCAAGTGTGACACGTATGGCAACCTCGCCTTCAAGTCCACCTCCAGCGCATACGGTGCCGTAGACGGTGACGACGTGAGCGACGTGAGTAGTGCATCTCCACAGAAGTTGGAAGATCTGGAAGCACTCATTCTCGAGGAGCACCGCCAGCGCATGCGCGTGGAGGAGGATGTGAATGAGCTGAACTCCATCAAGCTTGACGGTACAGCGGACCTCTACAAGAAGAAATACAATGACGCTGCCCGTCGTCGGCTGCTCTCGCAGCTATCCGATGCGGAGCTCGAGGAGCTGCTCCGCGATGTGAAACACATTGTGAACCGCCCACTTAACCAGACGAACATGGGTCTTCTTCGGCGTATCCTGGACCGCCAAAAGAACCTCCAGGGTCTGCGTGAGTACTATGCGGCTCACAATGAGGAGTGACGCAGTGTTGCACTCCATTATTCGGGAGGGGTCATATGTTCACCTAGAGACAACGGGGGAGAGAAAGGACAAGAAACGATGGACGCACCTCGTAAAGCCTTCCCCACCACCACCACTTGCTGAACTACGGCTGACGTGCAAACAGGTCTGACGCCCCCCCCCCCTCCATCCCATCCCGTCCTGCACCAAAGGTATGCGTCGTGTAGACCCAAGCGATCGATATTTTGCTCTGTTGTTGCTATTGTACACTCCCCTTCCGCTTCCACTTTTTTTTTTTTCTTTTCCTCACTTGCCCGCTCATTCTCTTATGTCTGGGTGTGTGTGTGTACATGTTTTGGGGGAAATCGAATGAACTTCTCCACTGGGCACAAAAAGACGTCCTGTGTTGATCTAACCTGGTCGGTTCTTCAATTTTTCGTTCATCCTCCTTTTTTTTTTCGTTAGATGTAAAGACCCTCCCCCGTACTCTCGTCCTCTACTCCGTAAAGACGCGCACACGCATCGTTTTTCCTTTCGCAGAGCTCCCATCGATGTGATGCAGCATTGTCCCCAGAGCTTCTTTGTGAACCTTCCTGTACCTTTGTAGATTGTTGATCGTGATGTGCATACGGATGTGGACGGACGTGTCTGTGTGTGTGTACATATACATTCCCTCGTCTCTGGACACAAGGAACTCACTTAAAAAGTGAGGTGGACGAACACCCCCTTCCTCTCTCTCTCTCTCAATGAATGGCTGTCTGCCAACTCCCGCAGTGCCTTCAAGGTTGTGGCATCTTGTGATGTGCACCACGAAGCGTTGGTCTTCATTAGTCTCGCAGAAAACTGCCAATGCATTACGGCTGGGCACACACACACACACACACTGAACCATCCCAACCTCTGGTTCACCACAGCTTTTCGCAACCCACCCACTCTTTTTTTTCCTCTTCCACCCCAGTCGACACCGATGTCAGGGCTGCGGTAGACCACTTCGCAGTCGCGAACAAGCGTATCACACCAGCCCGAAAACACCAACACCTTGTTGCCCACCACCCATATAAAAGTACAGTATTCATTTGTAAAGTCTGTGCACGATTGCGCATTTGTCCTCCATCAAACGTGCTCGCGTCGCCTGTCGAGCTCATCGCCCCTCTTCCGATCGCTCTCACCACATCCTCCTTTCCGACCTGTGCACACACACACACGCACAAGAAAGAAAAAAATATATATATGGTCCGCAGCTATTTTGATCTAGACGACATTGGCGCGAGCGAGGAGCCCGTCGCCGTCACGTTCACGGTCCCGTCGTTCAACATGGGCAACGATCTCACTGTCCGCTCCTACGAAGGGGAGCCTACCTTAGAGGTAGCGGCGGGCTGTGTGGCAATGGTTCCCCTATGGGCTGCGACGGCCCTACGCACGGAGGGCTACGTCAGCGTTCACGCTCCGCAGAAATTTTCTCTCACCACGTTTCGCGAGTTCAAGACGCACCCACTGGCCCCAAGCCTTCATCGGAAGTCGCCTTATTTCTACCGAGCCGGCCTGCAGCTCTGCCGGCTGCTCGGCAACCCCACGTCTAGCGGTCACATGAGCGCTGAAGGCAACCGTCTGGCAGCACAGCTATTTCGGCTTTACCAGCTTCGATATTTACGTATCATCTTCGCTGCCTCCAAGAAAGGGTTTGACCTGAACGACATCCGTGACAAACTGGAGGAGTCGGAGCGGCACCTGCTGGACTCGTACCTTCGCGGCCATGCAGAGGAATGCATCTGGTACGCAAGCTTCGCCTAAAACATTGTCGTGTGTAAGAAAGTACGCCAATGCTGCTGGAGCACGTTTGACAGCTGCTGGTGAGGTCTCTGATCATCCAAGCCACATCCCCTCCTCCTCGAAAAGGGAAACAAAATAAAGCAGCACCGTGAACGCGCCGCTAACCGAGTCAAGAGGCTCACCACCGCACCTCATATGAAACCGACTTGCCCCTGCTGCGTGACCATGTATGGCTGCATGCCCGAAAACCCCCCTCTGTCGTAAATATGTTAGCGCAACGCATCATCTGCAACGCCTCAGCTCCCCCTCCCCGCTGTGTCCTCTTCATGCAACCGTGTCTTCGCACCCGTGTAGAGTGTCTGTAAAACTTGCCCAGCCTACCACCCTCTGTCTCCTCGAATCCACGTCCTCACCACACAGAAATATTTGGCCGGTGCGACACCCCTATACTCGTCACCTGCTTTTTTGTTTTCACCTTTTTTTTTTCTGTCTGTCTGCGTGCCACCACCTGCGCCATGACAGAACAGTCTCACGACTCCTCCCTCGACACAGCAGATGACCGCCCACCGGTGAACCATGACTCCGTCTTGCGCTACCCATTCCGAGAGATGCGAATGAACTGGTTTGATGACTACATGGATAGCATCTCCCCGTCCAAGCGCGTCGCAGTGGCGACTCGGCTGATGGATTGTCTGATGGCGCACACGGTACTTCACGAAGACCCGTTCCTCGAAAAGGCGGTGACGTTCATCTACAGCCGTGTGGCAGCCCACGAGACGTTCCGTAACATGACAGGCATCTTCGGTGAGGCACACGACGTCTTCCGAATTGTGTGCATGACAGCCAAATTCACCGTCTCGAACACCAGTGAAAAAAACGCGTTGCTCACCTTGCTGGACCAACACTGCACGCGGTTTCAGACCGCGGCCAAATTGAAGTCCGAGAATTCAGAAGCCCTCATCGCTGCAGCCGGGCACGTGACGGAGTGTGTAAGCTCTCTGCGCAGCAACATCACTTCGGCTGAGGCATTCCGTCGCCTGATGGACTCCATTAAGTTTCTTTTCTTCACTGTCAACACCCGCAACGGTGTCTCGCCGTACTCCTCGAACGGCAAGCTGCTCTTCAACACTTTTGTGTGCTGCGACGGATGTCCTTGCTACACAAAGCTGCGCACCGGCCCAACGGTTTTCCTGCGCGACATGGAGAAGATCAAAGTCCTTGACTGCGTCATGATCGCCGCGGTCAACGCAAAGGATGCACGCATGCATGACACCGTCTCCAAGTTTCTGCACAACTTCTGCAAGGACTTTATGGAGAACCCGCACCTGGACGACATTGGGCATTTCATCCACAACGGGCGGCTTTTCTACTGCCGCACAGCCCTGTTTGACGCACTCGACAACATCGAGTCCCTCTCGTCACCTCAAAGCGATATGGCGGACGTGTCCAGCGCCAAGATGCTCACCCTGGACCGAGTCGTCCTGGCGCTGCTGTGGGTCAAGAGCGAGGTGAAAGAAATTCGACTGTTGTGCGACACGGTGTCAACGCTGAACGAGGCCCTCGTCTCCGCCGAGGCAGCCTATAGTCGCCTCAACCAGGAGGATGTCCTCCAGGCGCTCTACACCCTCAAGGAGCACATCCTAGCCGTGTTTCTTGCCCTCAGCGCCCCTGAGTATCACCTCGCCGTGCACAGCCGTGACGTGTTTGTTGGAAAGCAGGCCGACATGAAGTGTGCGAACCCGTCTTGCCCAGGCAGCACCAAAGACCTCCTCAAGTGCAGCGGCTGCGATGTCACCTTCTACTGCTCCTCTGAGTGCCAGAAGGCGGACTGGGACAAACATAAGAATTTCTGCCACGAAATCGAGTCGCGTCGCAGTCAGCCCGCGTCGCCCACGGTCGTATACGGGACAGCTCAGGTTTTGAAACCGGTTCCGCGTTGAATTTATCACTGAACATCTTTTTTTAATTGGAAAAACAAAACAGCGAGTTCACCATGAGCCACAAAGCTCACCAAATAGAGAGCCGCCCTGCCTTACCCGCGTGTCGCGCCACCCTTCCTGGCGCGCCCTGCCCCCGAACCCTGCCATGACCCCCCCCCCCCAAGACCGAATCCCCCCCACCCTGCCCCCGCCACCCTGGATAGAGAAGGAACACCTGGGGCAAGGAAAAAAAGCCAAACGGCTGCCCCCACCCGGCCCCTGGCCAACGCGGCAGCGGCCACTCGCCATGGCCGAGCGCCCACCACCCACCCGGGCACCGGGGGGGGGGGGCCGCCCCGCCCCCCCGCCAGAAAAAAAAAGCCATAGGGAAGCAAAACACCGAAAGCCATTAGCCACTTACAAAATCAAAACGCACACCGAACATGCAGAAACCACCACGCCTCGGTGAAGAGACTTCCCACCCCCTAGGGTTCTACAGTGACAACCGCCCCCCCGAAGAGCAGAGAGGCAAAGCCAGGACACAACGCCAAACGACCCTGGCGTTTTTTTCAGGCAATTTTCCACTTAACATCCCTGCTCTTTTACAACCCATTTGGTTTTCTGTTAAGCCTTTTTACTTGTATACCTCACCCCCTTCTTTCTTAGCCACGTGAAGCGGCGGAGAAACAAGCGACAAGAACCCACCCATCTCTTCCCACAATTCCGTCTTGGCAGAGTCTTTGCTGCAACTCCACTGCAGAGTACTTTTCTATTTCCAAATAAAAATCTCGAGTACTCTTTACCCCTCGGGCACTTAAAATCAACACCTTTGATGTTGAATAATATTTTTCCCATCCCCCACCTTTTACTATCCCCCCTTCTTTTTCAACACCTACGAAGACACCGCCGCCAAGGGGTCCGCAATCCAGCCCTCGTCGAGTGCCATCCGATGCGAAAAAAATCGGAAAACACACTCTTCCAGAAACAAAAACCCCCACAATGACGAGAAACACGCTTTCAACACAGGAGCGCAACGCAATCTTTTTTTTCCGATAAAAAATGACGACTATGACACTTTCTCGGACACTTTTAAAAGGATAAGAACACCCTCCTCAAACGCAATAAAAATTATTGGACCTCAATGGGAAATGGAAAAGGGAGGAGCTGGTGCCATTGAAACCCATCATCCACAAACGAATAATCGCAAGTCCAAAAGGCCACCTACCCCCCATGTGTAGACCGTTCTGGCGAGCGACTCGGTCCATCCATCGAGGGTGTGGTGATGGCCTGATCGTGGGCAGGGGGCGCCTCCACATGTGCAGGCCCCTCTTGCCAGGGGGATCCCTTCTCTCTTTGGGGCCGGGGGTTTCCCCTTGGCGATCAGGGGGAACTTCTTTAATATTGAATGGTGTTTGCTTTTCGCGAGACTTGGTGTATTTTTTCCCACCGATCACCAAGCTCAAAACCCTTCCTGCCGACGAGAGCCCCCACCATCGGGCCACCCCGGGAACCATCCGGGCACCGTACCTACCCATGGACTCCTGGCCATCGTTGATTGTTTTTTATCTGGAGGTATTTCACTCGCTGTTTCATCCATCAGGTGAAAGTTACAGCCTCCCGGGTCCCCCAACAAAGGCGAGCGCGAGTCCGCCCCGTGCGGTGTCACCGCGAAACCCCACTAGCGACCACCCCCTTTCCGAAAACAACCGAGGCGCCGGTCATCTCACACGCCCTCCCTGCACCCCCCGCGACCCGAGCAAAGACCCTTGCATGCAGAGCCGATCCTATCGAACATGACGGAAATAACCAAGGCTGTGATATAAGAAAATTCTCTCAGCATACGTATCATTCTTTCGAAGCTCGCCACTTACCATTGGAAATTTTATAGTACAGGAAGGTGCCGGCACAGAACTGGCTGAGATGAGCCTGCCAAAAACAAACTTTACAAGGAACAGAAAGGGCATTATTTTGAAAGTGACTAAGGAAAGCTGAAACGGGAAGTGTGAAATGAACCTCGATGATCAGGGCCGACAGTTTCGAAGATATGAAACTAATAATCTCATACTCGGTACCGCCTCCACCGTATTAAAACCCCACCTGGGGTTACGGTGTGCCTACACTTTCCACGCTGCAACGTCCAGCATCGGACCGCAAAATTTCTTCTAGGGTGCATTTAGATATACTTGATATTTTGTTGCACAGTGTTCGGCTGAATGTGTCCTAGTATGGGTATTCGAAGTACTTTTTGGCACCAAAGCAGCCCAGCACCCCCCAACACGCCCCAAGTAAAAACAAAAAGAGCATTGCGAAGCACCAGCCACAAAGAAGATGGAAAGCACCAGTGCAGTTTCAGGTGTTTACCCCTCTTCCCCTGGTTGACTTGAGCGCTTCTCCGCCCTAATTTCATTACCGAGACAGAAACTGAAAATCCTTGCACGCTTTCAAGATGGAAAAGTGCCAAAATACACTTTGACCAGCGCTTTAAATCCATGTGGCCCCAAGTCCGGAACAAGGAAAACCCAAGCGTGCTCAGGAAAAGGCGTTCGCTTGCATAACAAACCTTCCCGATCTTGAGTTGCAAGAGAAGAATTCTATCATCTTTGAGAACCACAACCCCTCTTTGAAAAAACCCCGGGGGGCCTAGGATCACATGACCCCGCGACCGAAATCCGACGCAGCGCACACAAGAACCATACACAGCCCACACCCGCAGAGAAACCCAAGAGGCCAACGCCCGCGTAGAGGCAATCCGGGGACGAGCCGCAGCGCGACATCTGATGGTCGAGAGATGTAGCCAGATGCTGGAAGAACAGAAGAAATTGATTGATGAGCACGCATAAATGTCATTCTACCCAACCCCCAAATAGGTGCGCGCAGAAGGTGCGCACATACCCGCACACCCCCTGGGCCACCCCCAGGGAAAAGGCAGCGGTCGCTTTTGTTATGCGGCATTGTGGGAGCCCCCCGCCTCCGTATCGGGATGAGTGGGTCAGGGAGGCTAGTCTTGCGCCGCCGGCACCGCGAGCGTCGAGAGCCACGCTGCGAAGATGGTGGCGCCAGGGGCTTGGTCCGGTTAATGGCGGGGGTTCAAAGACACCCTGCAGAAACGCATGCGGTTCGAACGTGTTTGGGTTCGTTTGTTGCCAAACATCGCGCGGGGCTATGCTATGGGGGTGGGGCTTGGGAATGGTGGCGGGGTGCTGGCATTGGCAGTGGGGCGTTCGGTTGGGAGGCGGGGGGTGGCAAAGCTTTCCGCGTATCTCCTCCAGGGGGTTGCCGGGTGACATTTTTATGGGGAGGGAATTGGTGTGGCTAGCTGAATTCTTTGGCGCGATTGATCGGGTAGGAAAATCGATTTTCATAATGCTTATATTAACTATTGCGCAACTGCAGTCCCCTGCAAGTTTCATGCCAGGTGATAAAAGACGCCTGGGCGTGTGCGCATGTTCTCGATATTTGTGAAATTTAGTAGAGTAGCGAATTGGGTGTATTTTTTATCATGGGTGGTATTGAAATTTCAATTTATGTGACTACCCTTCGATTCAACGATGTTGCTAGGGAGGAAAACTGGAAATGCGGTCCGCAAGTGGATCTGGGTTCCCTTTGTGTGGGAGAATCAGGTTAAGAGCCACAGAAAAGTTTCCAAGTGTTGCAAAGGAAATGTACGGTGCTTCCCTTTGGCTGCCACAGTGGAAATGAGAAAGCAAACGGTCTAAAGTAACAGCGGGATTGAAGAGAAGCATTAAATATAAAATACTGGAGAGCTGATTAAGTAGAGCGCAAAGTGGTACAAGAAAACAACAAGTTCAAAAGTTTGCGTAAATGAACATGATTTGTACTATTTGAAAAAAATACTACAGTGGGTATGGGCTGCGCTCCTGGGTCTGTGAAACGCCCACCTGCAAAATTGTACATCTGCGGAGCCTTTTCCAGGTGTATTATTGGCGTCAAACTTCTGAAATTCGTGAGGCACATCATCTGTCCATTAAATGGAATTTTAGAAGCGATCGTGTCCTCCGAGTTACTTCTTTTATTCGCACCTTTGATGCCACGCGATATGCATTTTTACTGGGGTTCTTCTGCTAAAATGAGGTTTGTCCGAGAAGACATTCGCACAGAGATTCCACCTAGCGAGGTTATGGCAATCCACCCCGTTTTACAAATTCCGTGGCGTGCCGCAATTAAATACATGTTTTTTCTTTGGATCACGCTTCGTGTCTTTCTGGGTGTGGTTATTATTTCACTTTTAACCATCGGGCTCCTTTCAGAGCTGCACGCGCCACCGGCACCAGCTGGAGCGAGAAAGAATGATATGGCTCTTGTTACCTTTTTGTTCCCGGTTTGGCCGCCGTTTGGTTCCTACCGTGTGCGTCGCTGAGGGGTTGCCCGTGCGGCTGCCATATGGCGCCCTGGGGGCGTCCTCGGTTTCTGGGGGGGGGGTTGCGTGCAGCCTTGCTTTCGGGAAAGTAAAAGTCAACCCCTGTGGGGCTTTTTTTCTATTTCGACTTACTGTGCGGGTTTGGTCGGGCGGGATTGTCTAAAGAGCGCGGCTCCCTTTTGAAAGGACTGAGCCTTGCCGGCTTCCGTGGTTCCCTCGGGGGGGGGGGGTGCGCTTCGGTGTCTGTGAGTGTCAGGGGTTGTGGTTGATTCTGTGGTCGAAACTCGTTTCCTCTCATATGCGGTGGGTGCTTACCGCCTTTTACACATCTGGGTTTCTCGCAGACTTGCTTTTACTTTCTGCATCCTGGGTGTCGGGTGTGCGGGCCGTTTCTTCAGATTCCACTTTTACGGCTTCCAGGACCGTGGGGCGGACCGGCAGCCGCCTGTGGAAACCCACGCCTTAAAGATGACTGGTATGGTGACTTGTCCGGCCTGTGTCGGTATCGGCTACCGGGCTGGCGAGGTGTCTCTGAGGCGGGATGATGTCCGTCATGTCTGCATTTTGGGAGAGAAGCTCGCTTGCTTAGTGAGGCGCTGATGACCTGTTTCACGAATCAAACCTGGTGGCTGGTAGCTCCTTCCTCTTTTCTTGGTGGCGGCGTGCTCCAGCAAGTGATAGCTAGTCTCCTGGTGGGTATGCTCACTACGTGGATGCGATGCTCTCTCTTCAGTGGAGCGTATTTGACCTGAGTCTTGCCATATGACACCAACACTTTTAGGGTATTGTGTTTTGAATTCTCGTAAGTGCTGGCGACAAATGCGACGTTGAGTATAGCGCAGGTATGGGTTTGACCCTGGTTGCCCGGAGGCGTGTGTACTCTTACGAAACTGGAAATAGAAATTATGCGAGTTGCCAACTTACCGGGTTGCAGATTATAGCCGTACAGGTGCTCACCCGGCCACATTGAAGTAATTACAGCATATCTCGCGAAGTTCCGCAATTCTTTGGACCCAACACATCCCCGGTCTTCTAGTGTCGGCAGTCTTCACTACCAGTGTTGAAGTCTTGTGATAAGGAGCTCTCCTTACATTTTGAGCTTTCGCTCACGATCATACCTTTGCATTCTCGGGGACTGCTGTTACTTAGATTCTGCGTTTAGGGCTATGGTGACAGGCTATCGCCTGAGAAAAAAAGCACTAAAGAAATGTAGTAGTCTTCTCTCCGCATTTCAAATGCTGTGATTGCGTCTTCCAATCGTCTTGTTCCAATCCGTGTTGTCATCTGCTTATAAAAGTTTCGTTACGCCTATCGTTCTTCACCCCTATTGGTATCTTTAGTGCATTTCCAGTGCATTCGACACAAACCTACAACTTCTTCTCTTTCTTGAATATGCACTCCACTCGTCATGTTCTCCGTCAGCGCGCAGTTCTCGTCACAGGAGCGAGGACACCGTTTGTCAAATCCTTTGGAGTACTGATGAAGGCTGATACATTGCAACTAGCCAGTGCCTCCGTAGCGGGCCTACTCAACAAGACGTCTCTCGACCCCAAGGAGATTGACCATATTGTGTGGGGAAACGTGGTCCTCCAAGGAAATGCACATAACTGCGCGCGCGAGATTGTAATTGACCTGAATTTGCCAAAGAAGATCACTGGCAATCTCACTAGCATGGCATGTGCGAGCGGGCTGAGTGCGCTCTCGCAAGCGTGCATGTTGATTGAGGCTGGGCATGCCGATGTCGTAATCGCCGGTGGCAGCGACAGTGTGAGCAATGGGGAGCTGCCGCTACCACGTCCAGTGACTCACGGGCTGATGATGGCCCAGAAGAAGGGCATCATGGGCTTCTTCAATGAGGCTGGCTACAATCCGCGTAAGTGGTTTCCAAGCGGTGTTGCGCTGACTGAGCGGAGCACAGGAAAAACAATGGGGTGGCACGGGGATGTCATT
>CM007315.1:724049-734157 GCA_000333855.2 Endotrypanum monterogeii | reverse complement strand
TATACGTGTGTGTGCATAACTCGTTGACATTTGTATGCGTGTGGTTTCCAAGCGGTGTTGCGCTGACTGAGCGGAGCACAGGAAAAACAATGGGGTGGCACGGGGATGTCATTGGAGAGCTCAACAACATCTCACGAAAGGACCAGGAGGCTCTTGCAGTGGCTTCACACGCTAACGCCGCTCGTGCTGAAAAGGCGGGATACTTCAAAGACGAAGTTGTCCCTGTGGTTATCGAGAAGAAGGGCAAGAAAACCGAGGTGACTGACGACAACGTGCTGCAGCGCGATGTTGCGAAGATGACCGCCAGGATGCCAAGCCTCAAGCCCGCTTTCCGTAAGGACAAGGGGACCATCACGGCTGCCACATCAAGCGCCTTGACGGATGGAGGCAGTGCAATGCTTGTGATGTCCGAAGAGAGGGCAAAGAAACTTGGGTACCCGACCGACGTTTCTGTGAAGAGCTGGCACTTCTCCGGGATCGACCCTTACCCCCAGCTTCTCCTCGCACCTGTTCTAGGATGGGGTCCAGCGTTGAAGAGGGCGGGTCTGACGCCGAAGGACATCGATCTTTACGAGATCCATGAGGCCTTCGCGGCTCAGGTGCTTGCAACGATCAGGTGCCTGCAGTCGCAGGAGTTTTTTGACAAGTACGCGGGTGGATCGCCGTGTGTTCTCACTGAGGACATTGACCCGTCGAAGCTGAACGTCAATGGCGGGTCTCTGGCACTGGGCCACCCGTTTGCTGCCACTGGTGGTCGCATTGTGACTTCACTTGCAAACGAACTGCGACGGACCGGCAAGCGTCACGGCCTGGTGAGCATTTGCGCAGCTGGTGGTCTTGGCGGCGTTGCGATTATCGAGCATATGTTGAGAAGTTAGATGAATACCTACGTGGCTTCTCTGCTTGTTCACTACTCTGAGGTGACCACGATATGTATGTGTGCGGGACTTATCTCGTAGCGTTTCACTGTCGTTTTTTTTTTTTTTGAAGCGGTTTACCTATTCGAGCCTTTGTGGCTTTTATTTCTCTCTTTTTTTTTTGACAATGAATCTATTACAATAAGCCTATTACAATGGAGTGAGGTAATAAGTCATGCTGCCGAGTGTAGGGCTACTGCGCTCGCTGATTGCTTCCACAGAGATGTTCTGTGCACACCGCAATGCTAGTGTTTATCTTGGATCATTTCAAATTCCTCGTCTTTGTTTCTTGCTTCCACACTACATCACAACGCGCCAAGATTCCCCTGATCGGAGCAAAAAACATGACCATTTGGGCAGTTGGAACAACGAACCGGGCCAAAGCGAAAAGCGTTACCACCGTGGTCAACAGGTGCTTTCCCCAGGAGGAACATGATATACGTTTATGCAGCGTCAGCTCTGAGGTGAGTGACCAGCCAATGTCCGCCGAGGAAACCCAGAAAGGTGCACTGAATAGAGCCAAGGCAGCCTTGGAGGCCATTCCTGAGGCTGATTTTGGTGTTGGGTTAGAGGGTGGTATTGAGCACATTGCAGGTCGTTGGTTCGAGTGCGGTTGGATGGTCATTCTGGAGCGGAGGACGGGCAAGTGCGGAGTTGGGTCTTCTGCGCGTTTTGAGATGAGGGAGCCGATCATGGGGCCCATTCTCAACGAAGGCAAAGAGCTGGCGGAGGTGATGGACGCTTTAACTGGCGAGAAGGATGTGCGTTCTGGACTTGGTGCGATGGGTGTGCTGACCGCTGGCCATCTTGGGCGCGCAGAAGCCTATGAGCACGGCCTTGTGTTTGCGCTAGCTCCATTTCTCTCGCCTAGCAAGTATTGGTAATCGTTTTCGTTTCATGTTTGAGCGTCGAACTGCAGAGGAAAGCTGAATCCCAGCGAGTGTGTGACCAGCGAACTGGCGCTGCGAATATAGCGCTTACTTGTCCGCAAGATATTCGCGTGTGTGAAGAGAGTTGCTGTCCCCTGCCTTCTTATCGTGTGCTCGAGGTTTCTGTGCCTTGTGCTTGCCTGACCTACTTTGCCTTTTTAAAAATTATTATTACTTCCCTTTCACTCTCCCATTCAGTTCGTTACGCAGTTCATCCATCTGGAGCTTAGCCACTGCATTCGCTGCAAATGTTTACCTTGGTAGGGGTCGGCCTTGGCGATGCCTCTGACATCACCATCAAGGGTATGAATGCCGTCAAGGAGGCGGACATTATTTTGCTGGAAGCTTACACGTCGTTTCTCATCAACAGCAATGCAGAGGAGTTGGCTGACATATACGGCAAGCCAGTTCTCCTTGCAGACCGAGAGATGGTGGAGAGTGGGGCTTTCCTGGACGACGCAAAGATGAAGAAGGTGGTTCTCCTTGTCGTTGGGGACGTTTTTGGTGCAACAACGCATTCAGACCTGATTGTCCGTTGCCACGAACAAGGGATCGAGAGCCGAGTTGTCCACAATGCCTCCATTATCAACGCTGTCGGTTGTTGTGGCCTGCAGCTCTACCGATTCGGTCAAGTCATATCTCTTTGTTTCTGGACAGAGACGTGGCGCCCAGATTCTTGGTACCAACGCCTACGGAGCAACAGAGCGGCTGGTATTCACACCTTAGTGCTCCTCGATATCAAAGTCAAGGAGATCTCCAACGAGAACCTTGCGCGTGGGCGTAAGATCTACGAGCCGCCTCGCTATATGACGATCAGGCAGGCAGTTGAACAGATACTGGAGGTGGAAGGCTACAAGAAAGAAGGCGCTGTGGCCGTGGATGGCTCCACGTTCGCGGTCGGCTTAGCTCGTGTCGGTTCTCGATCTCAGCAAGTGGTCGCTGGCACCATGAGGGAACTGCTCACTGTCGACTTCGGCGCGCCGCTGCACTCGCTTGTCATCGCCGGTGACGTCCACGAGTGTGAGCGAGAGCACGTTGATCTGTTTCGACTTTCAGAGGAGTGAGACTAACTGAGCTGATAACGCTCCCTAATGATATCAATGAGAAATAAAGCAGGGCGAGGATTTGCTTCCGCGATCACAGGAAGGGGGCCGTACTCGGTCACTACAAGGCGCTATAGCTCTTTGTTTTTTTTTTTTCGCTTTCTCGGGCGTACGCCCTCCTCTCTTATGTCTTTCTGAAATATCTGCTAGCACCGCGTTTGTTTGGCACACTTCCCACTTTTCGTGCTTTGCTCCTCTCTCTATTTGTCAACTTTTTCCCTCTTTTTTCCCCCTCGCGTATCAGGGGCTCTAGGTCACAGAATTCAACGAGTCGTACACTGTTTATGGATTACGTGGCTGTGGACCCGCTTATCTGGGCACCTTCCTGGGTCGTATCGGGCCTTGGATACAGCTCATCACCCCCGAACTAACATCGTTGCAAGGACGACATCGTTTTTTTTTTTCTCTTTTTTTCTTCACCCAGACAGACTCAGTAATCGATCTGCTTTCCTCCTTGTAGAAGACGACCGCACACCACTCCCGCAATGTGATGTGGGCATCGGCCACTCCACTCGATGGTGCTCTTGGCGCTCTTTGTGGCCGCAGTGGTGTGTCAGGCCTCCCCTTAACCCATGCCGGGCAGTGGCCGTGCCGCTGAGGTCACTTCCATGCGAGCGGGATGGGAATAGCTTCGCTCGCCATTGAAGCTCCACAAGTGCATAAAGTGCCTTTGTTCTCGGTGGGCTCCTGAGTGAAATCACCACGCGTTTGCGGCGGTGTAGGGCACGGCTATCACCAGTATCTGGATACCACTGCTGAGCTGCTGTTGAGCGGAGTTTCTTGTATTATTATTGGGCTACTTCGACTGCGTGGACGTTCACTAGTCCACTCTTCCCTTCCATACCCTCCCCTCCCCCCTACACACATACACACACTTCATCAGTGTGGTCTCTGTCCGCGGGGTCGCGGGCCGCAGCGTAGAGGCAACTACTGTGCATTTGAGGGAGTTTCTGCTGTTTATGGGTATTCGCGCTTCCACCTTTCGAGGTAATGGGGTGGGGAGGGGAGGTCGTTGGAGTAGCACTGCAGCGGCTTCAGTGGTTTGCCTTCGTGCCCTCCATTGAGGAGATGCTGCTGCATCAAGTGACAATGTACTCCTCCTGATTTAGTTGTTGTTTATGAAGATGAAGAGATGCAGAGAGACGGGCCGCCGGTGCGAACATCGGATCGGGTCTTGCTTTCCAACCGGACTGTTCCTCCGAAGCAGCGCCGACTCTATATGGCAAACTGTAGGGCGATATGGCTTGCGCGGGGATCGTTCCGTGCAGATCTTGGAGCGATGTGCATGTGACTAGCTGCAACCACCCTGGCGGTCGATATGCTGCACCTCAGGCAGTGTGAGAGAAGAAAAAAAAAATATATATATATTTGGGAGGTCTGCTTTTTGCAAGAATGCGCATCACCAACGTCCAGGCCGTCATAGATAGCGAAGGGATATGGTTCATTCAGCTCTCACATTTCGCAATTTGACTGAAGTGGATGGCGTGGGGGTCCACACGCTGCTTTACCTTAGTCGAGGAAATTTGTAGTCCATGTCTGTCAACGACGTTGACGGCCTCATCGATTGGCATCCTACCGAAGACCCCTGTGACAGGCGATAGTATCGCTGATCACCTTTCACCGATACGGTGCTCTCCCAGGTTGCAAAGGGTTGATAGTCCCGAGCGACTACAATACCGCCACCGCCAACGAATTGGAAGGTACCAGTAAAGCGAGGTCCATCAAGATGGTGCTTCTCTGTCCGTCATTGCAATGACTGAGTTCAGACAGCTTGGTCAACCCTCCAAAGGAGATGCGCACGCCATCGTCTAAGGGTGACCTCGGGGTGACTTCGCTGTCGTCGAGAAACTCTACCTCCTTGTGGTGCTTAATCAAATGCTCACCTTAGGTACTCCCGGCTGCATCGGGAATGCTCACAAACCACCACGGGCTGCTGAGGTTCAACCTCATGCTCACCGAAGTGCTGTTTGGATGAGGGTCACCCACGTCGAGCCTCACCTTGCTGACTGTCGCGTTATGAAGGGTGCAGAAGGGTCCGTGAGGACGAGGCGGCGGTGCGTGGTATAGAGCATGGTTTGGATCACACATTGGCGAGGGGAGGGGGCTTGGGAGTCTAGGTATCACATATGGATGTCTCCGATTTCACCCTGTTTTGCTCATTTTTTAAATTATATATCACTCGCGTCCCAGTTCGGGAGTATGAGCAGTGGAGGAATACATTTTCTTCGTGACACTTGCGGATGTGTTCAGAAGCAGAGGGAGCGGCATACGGGATGGTTTCGCGGCGTTACGTTGAATGTTTCTCTTCCAAAAAAAAAAAAAGCTGCTCGTCGTCTCTTTTTTTCTTTTCGTCAAAATTCTCTGTTTTCTCTGTTGTCTCCTCCCCTCCCCTTCCTATCCTTTACTCGTTACCGCGTACCCTCTCATCTTTCTTTTTTATTTTTTCACCGCTCTCCTCCTCAGCTTCTAGTTCATGTGAGATTGGGGTACGGATCGGTTTTGCGGGTGTTAACTTGCGACCACCCCCCTTCTGGTATATCTATGTGTGCATATTTGCTCTCCTTGTACTTGTCAGCCAAGGCACCGTGTGCATCAGACAGCCGAATTGCATAGTCTTACGGCTCGTTGGTTGGAGTGTCTGGTGGGCATCTTGTGATACCACGTGCACAGACACACATACACATAAGACTCGCTTTTGTGTGGCTTTCCGAGTGTCTTCGCTGATGCTGAAATTCTTCTAGACTTGCCCAGACCCTGTTTAGTTTGGACAAAGTGCTGACTGACACCCTGTGTGAATGCCTGCTTTTGCTCCCCTCCCCAGAACGAGGGTGGCTTGAGGGGGGGGGAGGTGGAGGTGGAGGGTCCTCAGCTCACCTCCCTTCGCGTGCTCATTACTTACTCCTTGTCTCTCCGCCGCCTTCATTTCTCAAACAAAGGCAAGAAGCCGTAATTTACACACCTACACACGTATATATATATATATATATATACCGTGGCATTTCAAAGTGCAGGCAGTATTCCAGGTATTTGCAAGCGAATGCTGCGATGCACACCCTCTGCGCGGCAGGCACTGCGTGTGACGGCACCGGCACTCAATTTCTTTCCCCTGGGGTACTCACGTGGTCCAAAGAATAAGCAAATACTGGCCCCGCCAAACAATTTAGATGGCCGTGCAACGCATCGGATGAAGAAGCTACAGGGCTCAACCGATAAGCACCCTGGTCTGGTGCTACGTAATCAACTAAAGCTCCATTGCGAGTGCTGCCGATTTCGGTGGGTTCAGGACACGTTGGTCGTGCGTTGCCTAGCCAACCCCACGGAGCACAACCAGCGTGAAATTTGGTTGGAGCCGACTTGGACATGGGGAAAGCAACAGCCGTACCAGTACTACAAGTACATGCCAGTAAACATCAACCCACGGACAGGAATGCCGCTAGCCCGCGAGGACGCCAAGGGTATGAACAATGAGCGTCGGTCGCAAGGTTTGCCGACGAAGACTCGCCTCCTAGAGCGTGAGCGGCGGGGCATATCAAGAGCGATTACAGGTCTAGGGATATACAATCAGCGTTGGCAGACGCGCTTTCCGTTTGCAACATGAGGCTCAGGGTTTGCACATGGACGCCTCTGTTTCTGTGTTGGTGTTTTGCTTGTCTGAGTGGCCCATATATGTGACTGGAGTGTGTCTCTCTTTTTTTTTGTGGTGTTTCTCTTTCTGTGCTGCGCTTTTCACAAAGTCATTTACAGCGATGACTCTTTTCCTGTTGTTGTTCTCGGTACCTCTCCCCTCCCCCCCCCATCACCACCAACATCACCGGTGCACCCACTTGATATCTATTTTATCTCGTACACGTTGTTGTCTTTCGCCTCTTCTCCATGTTGAAGTGGGGGTCGGGTATATATACATATATGTATATGCATGGTATATTCGCTGAAGGTGGCAGTCCCCCAAACGACCCTCTCGGGTGTATTTGCTTACATAGTTTAGGAGCTGGATGAATATTCGTACTGGTCGCTTGTTGCATCATCACTTCACAGAACCGCTTGATTTTCTCTCTCCTCCCTCTTCTTGATATGTATATATTTATATTTATATTTATATATATTTATATTTATATATTTATATTTATATTTATATATTTATATATTTATATATATTTATATTTATATTTATATATTTATATTTATATATATTTATATTTATATATATTTATATTTATATATATTTATATATTTATTTTTTTGTTTCGTTCCCTTCTTTGCTGATAGTTTTACTCATCCCGCTGTCGACAGGTAGTCTTGTCACCTTCGAGGCGGGTGGTTAGCCAACAACAGCTGCGAGCATAGTGCGACCACATCTCCATCAAGGACTACCTTTCCATTCAGAGAAACAGGTTCGCGCAATAATGAGTGCCGACCCCGAGGCTCCAGCGAACCCGTCGCGCGTAAGCGGCGGTCACATTGTACGCAACATGATTTATGCCCACGATGAGAGCCACAACCTTGAGATCGTCTCCGGGTGGTCAGAGCAAGGAACACGTGAGTACGACCAGGAGACGGTCCGTCCTGCCAGCGTGCACATGGACAAAGGCCATCCGTGCTTTTCACTCAATCATGATCTGCTCAGCTGCTCCTATCGCTGCCCAGCAGAGATGAAGCTCGGAGGGAGGACAGCCGTTTGTAATGCGGAGCGTCAGGCGCTCATGTGCTGTCTCGTGAAGAACAAGCAGTGGAGACCGGAAAAGGCGGAGGGGACCCGCTGGCATCACTTCTGGTGACCAGACTGTGGCTCAGACAGTGCTCCTACTCTTTCGTTCCATTGCTGCTGATGCTGTGCCTGGACCCGCTGATTTCTTAAGGGGCTTGGGTTGCTCGTGCTCGATCTTCCTCCCACTGAAGTAAAAGCGAGGGATAAGTGTTTGGTGTCGTGTGGGTGGTGGTGTTTCATATTCCCCCGCTCCCCCCGGACCCATCTCCCCATCCTCGTCATGGTTTCTGTCACATGCCTTACCACATTATGAATTTGACAATCAAAACACACGCGCTCGTGTACACACAAGCCCTGCCTTTCCCTCCTCCCCCCTCTTCCATTGGTGCAGCCTTTGCATTCCATACATATCGTCTCATCTCGGGAAGACCCCCACATTTTTACCCAATCGTTCCCTTACTTGAGGAGGTGAAGGACCAATGTGGGAAGTTACAGCGGTCTATGTGCTTTGTCGATGCTGGAGTCTTCTTCCCCGTTCCCCTTCCTTCCCCACTCCTCCTCCTCCTCCTCTCTCTCTCTCTCTCTCTCTCGCTCCCAACTGCGTTTTCTCTCCCCCGAATCCCACATGTTTCCACTCTTCCCCTTCACTGATTTCACTCGTTCTGTATACACCAGTGCTTTTGGTATGTGAATACTTCAAGTCACACTCCGACCCTCGTTGCTCACAAACTTTGAATATACATACATATATATATATATATATATATAGTGCGCTCCTGTTTACTGCCTTCTTGTATATTTTGGGTTGTATAGTATACGCACTATACACTTACTTCAAGGGAATGCTACGCCGCACCGTCCCCGCCGTGAGCTTCACGGCCTCGCACCGGGCTCTCATGATGCGTCCCAGCCGCCCTCTTCTCGGCGGTGACATGCACTCGACCGACCGCTTCAAGGCTGCCTGGGACGAAATTCCCCTGCACATGATGGGATCCTCTCATAAGCAGATGTTTGAGTGGTACTGGCGCGCTATGTACCAGCTGGGTCTTCGCGATCCCTACCGCCTCACCAAGCTGCGCTCAATGATCAATTGGGCTGGATTCTTCTCCTTCATATACCTGACCTATATTTCCGTCTTCTACTCATCCTTTTATCATATTTACATGATGGACTGGCCGGAGCACTTCAAGCGTGAGAACGCGCGCGACTACGCTGTGTCGCACGGTCACGACGTATGGGCTGGCGATGGAAAGTTTATCCGTCCTTACTTCCATATCAACCCTCCGATGCTGACCATGACCGCGGAGGACATCTAAGACACCGTATGTCGCGAGGGGGATGAACGTTTAGGATTTGGGGCGTAGGTACGGCGTTTCTTTTTGTTTTTGTTGAGTGTTCTTCGTGAAACGGTTGAGTTTGCTTTTCGTTTTTTTTTTTGTGATTTTGTAGCAGAGATATGTTCTTAGGAAAACGAAACTCTTCTCTCACAAAAGGTGCGTCACGTTTGGTCGGAGTTCTTCCATCCATATATATATATATATATATATATATGTTTTGTGTGTGTGTGTGTGCCCCCACTTTTAGTACGTCGTTTAGTTTTTGGCTTTACTACTTCGCCTAGTTAAAAAAAGTATTCTTGTAGTATATTTCGTGCTTTTCAAACATTGGGGGGTAAATGAGGCACGCACGTGCACACACACACAAAAAAAAAAAAATAACAAAACACTATAAAAATAGGCAAATGAGGGGTGTCACACAAACGCGCGTCGCCTTTCATCATGCGCTCTGTCGACATCGCCCCCCCCCCCTTCCCAGACAGGTGAGAAAAATTTAGTTTCTCTTCCTTTTTGCTCGTATCGCTTCCCTCCCTGTTTGTCAGCCTGCGCTTTGTAATCCCCTGACTCGAGACAAAAAGAACGAGCTTTACGGTGCAGAGAGAATAGGTATGATATGGCAACGAAGACTCCACCGTCAGTGGAGCTCCCCGACGTACTCTACCCACCTTCCACTCCCTCACTCTACTTACGTCCTTCCCATTTGGCTGGGGGGGGGTTGACTCTTCAACCTAAACAGATTTCCTGCGAACCCGATATCACACCTCGCACGCACCGGAGGGTGTGTGTGCTCTGTTTGCAAGCATCTATAGATACACTTCAGCGTTAACAAATATCGCTTCCCGTAAAGAGAAGATGGGACCGCGCGCCTCCGAGAGGTGGTCAGCGCCGCACCGGTTGCCGATTACGTGCCCCGGGATGCTACCCGCAGCGCTCTGTACTGTCACCATCGTGTCGCACTAGATTGCGCCAGGCTCGGTATGCGCGTGCTAGGCACCGAGACGGCTAAGGGGCACTGCGATAACGGCCTCCTCCGGCGACTGCACCCGGGTCATCGCACAGATCGTATCTAGGAGCGGTGAGCGGGCGTCACCATAGGGGGCATCTCATGATCGTGCTG
>CM007315.1:702255-724039 GCA_000333855.2 Endotrypanum monterogeii | reverse complement strand
TGTGTGTGTGTGTGTGTGTGTCTGTCTGTGTCTGTGTGTGTGTGTGTGTGTGTGTGTGTGTGTCTGTGTGTGTGTGTGTTTCTTTTTCGATTTTACCTTTGACATTTCACTTCGTGATTTAATTCGTTTTTTTTTCTCTTTCTCGTTTCGCATCTTTCCTCTCTGATGGAAGACTGTGTAACCGCCTGACTCCACCGAGACAAAAAAAAAAAAGAACGAGCTTTACGGTGCAGAGAGAATAGGTATGAGATGGCAACGAAGACTCCACCGTCAGTGGAGCTCCCCGACGTACTCTACCCACCTTCCACTCCCTCACTCTACTTACGTCCTTCCCATTTGGCTGGGGGGGTTGACTCTTCAACCTAAACAGATTTCCTGCGAACCCGATATCACACCTCGCACGCACCGGAGGGTGTGTGTGCTCTGTTTGCAAGCATCTATAGATACACTTCAGCGTTAACAAATATCGCTTCCCGTAAAGAGAAGATGGGACCGCGCGCCTCCGAGAGGTGGTCAGCGCCGCACCGGTTGCCGATTACGTGCCCCGGGATGCTACCCGCAGCGCTCTGTACTGTCACCATCGTGTCGCACTAGATTGCGCCAGGCTCGGTATGCGCGTGCTAGGCACCGAGACGGCTAAGGGGCACTGCGATAACGGCCTCCTCCGGCGACTGCACCCGGGTCATCGCACAGATCGTATCTAGGAGCGGTGAGCGGGCGTCACCATAGGGGGCATCTCATGATCGTGCTGACAGGGATGCAAAGCCTGTCGATGCTGCAGCGGATCAGGTGGTGCAATGTGCCTCGGGGAAAACATGCTGGATCTTGTCTCCAATCAACACGACGCGTGGGCACGGCCCTGCGGGGTCAGCACTGGCGTTTCCTGTGTGTCACAGTGCACAGTAAGATGCGTGTGTGCCGACACACTCAAGGTAACCGCCCCGCCGTTGCGATTTTCTCTCCCCCCTCTGGAATGCCCTTGTCTGCCCTCATTCTCCCTGAGAGGTAAAAAAAAAACAAAAATGGGTATATTTCGTGCACCGTCCCTCGTGGCGCGGGGTTTCGAGTAAGAGGGCATGTGACTGAAGTTGAGTATGGTATCGACGCGGGTGCGGCGTTCTGATGGGGTGCGAGCCCTCGATTATTATTTTTCTCACCACAGTGCCCTCGGTGAACACTTCGGTATGATCGGGAACTGTGACGCGTAATCCCCTCCCCCCAAAAGGTACACTGAACTCTGCTGTTTTTTTTTTGCAGAAACACTGAAACATTTCTAAAGGCGCTGGCCCCCGACGCGGGGCTCGGTGGGGAGAGGTTGCCGGTGCCCATGACCAGATTCGGGCTCATCTTCCCCGGTGCGAGGTGGATGCGCCCCGCGCTGTTTCCCTCTGCCCGATTTCTTTTCCTCATTCTATTTCTCTTCCTGTGTTTCCTTTTCCCCTTTCCGCAGCACCTTTTAGTGTTCTGCACCCTTTGTTCTCCAACGGTGTGTGTGTGTGTGTGTGTGTGGAGTTCTGCTGCTGCTTCTCCTCGTCCTTTCCCCCTGCTCTCATGTTTTCTATAAGATGCCCTGCATCGATGTTGTGGCACCCTGCTGTGCACCATAGTCTTCTGCTGCTGCGCGCGCTTGAGCAGCCGCACACGCTTCTCCTTGACCCCCACACCACTGTGCAAGGCCGTTGGTCTGTGCCATTCCTCTCGGAGTGTGCAACAGAGCTCTCTATTGAGGCACCA
Organism: Endotrypanum monterogeii; assembly: GCA_000333855.2. NCBI lineage: Eukaryota > Euglenozoa > Kinetoplastea > Trypanosomatida > Trypanosomatidae > Endotrypanum > Endotrypanum monterogeii. Next base: position 722,305 of record CM007315.1, on the reverse strand, counting down.
TTCGGATTTCGAAAGGATGGCTCGACTGCTTCTGCCTCGTCAGACCACAGGGTTGTGCTTCACAAAGCGGAGGACTTGCTTCACGTTGTCAGCCATCTCTCTTCTGCTGGTCAGGACCTCGGCGTGGCACTCCCAGCGCAGCCTGTGTCGGTGGCATCGCTACTAGAATATCTCGAGGCATCGGCAGTGAGCAGTCATGTGGCATCGGCCATCGATGCTCTTCTGGTAACTCTGAACACTGGCGACATGGAGGCGGTGCGCCAGACACACGCGCGGGTGATGGAGCTGATCGAGCGGCTGGAGGCCTCCATTAGTGATGAAAGCCTGAGCGATGCACATCAGGTCACCGGAAAAGAGCCACTGAGCACCTGGCCGCTTTTCTGCACGCTGCAATTTCTTATTGAGGAGGGTGGCTTGCTGACCTCAGCCTTCCCCCGCACAGACAAGGCCTACACACGACTCTGTCGGACCAGTAAAGCTGTGGCGCAGCACCGGCGCTTCATTCAGCGCACTGTCGAGCAGCTGCTGGATGTTGGCAGCAGTTCTGATGCTGATGCCACCCAGGGGGCTCCTGTGGAGATGACCTATACAGCAAAAGGATTCTTGCGTGATGTCCAACGGCATCTAGCGTCGTACAATTTAAGCACGGAGGAGCGCATTATGGATGGCGTTTCGGGCGGGAAAGGGCCGCTGAACAGCCGTGCAAGCGGTGGACGGCTCGGTGTCCAGGCGGTCCAGGCACGATTACCTTGGACGCTCCAAGGAAAACCGCTACGTAGAGGATAGCTGCCAACATGCACCTCAGCACCACATGGAGTGACTCTGCGCCTGGAGGTTGATGAGTCCATTATGCAGCGAGGGAGGGGGGGGGCACCGCGACGGGGTGCTGCTGCTTTGCACCTCAGTGGGTGGCCTCATCTCTTTCTCCGAGACGAGACCTTGTTGTACTCCTGCAGTCAGGGAGTTTTCCTTTTTTTTTTTTCACACACGTGTAATAAATAGCGGTGAAGAGTTCGGTGCAGGGAAGGCGACACTACGGTCGCGTATGTAGCACATCTGCATATATGAATCATTTTCGTGGACAGGGCCGTAGCCGTGCGCCTGCCCACCTTCTCCTCCTCCTTCTGGGATGACTGGCTAACGTCATTTTTTGTTGTTGCCCCGCTTTTCAGGCTCTCAGGGCCCGCGTCGCTCGTGCAGTGTTCTGACAGCACCCACTCCCAAACCGTGATCTTCTGTCACTCCTCTCGCTCTTTTTTTTTTTTGTCGACATGACTTTACACCCCCCCCCTTTCCCCCCACCCACACACCAACACATACACACACACATGTGGACAGGATCCCCCCCCCCCTAGTAGTAGTTGCAGGATGAGTCGCAACGGTGAGCTTTGCTTGCAGAAGATAATCGTGTCGTATAGCCCCAACAAGGGGAACCCGGCAGTGCGGCAGTTCCTGGCGACATACCTCCCCGAGTTCTATCGACAGTATCCACAGGTTAAAATTGATCTTCGCCCCCGACATTGGCCGGAGAGCAGTATCACCGGCGTCTACCGAGACGGAAGCGAGAAGGCGTATTCTACTCGGTTTCTCAGTTCGATGGGCATCAATATTCGCTTCCACCGTCTCGTAAACGAAGGGAATGACTACAATCATACCTTCTCTGCTTCCCACGTGCACATGCAGCGCAAGAGTGTTCAGGGAACATGGAACCCGTATCTGTGGAGTTATGAGGGTACCCGGACTCGCCACAGGCCGCCGGCGCAGTGGGACCGAAAGCTGACCGAGGGGGAGTGGAGCTACTACATCCAACAGTACGGGGCGCAGGTCAAAGCGGAGGAGGAAACCATTGCAGATCGTGTGCGTCGCTACACCGACATACCAGAGGCGAGCACGGAGGAAGTCCGGCAGCGCTGGAAGGAGCACGTGGTGCCGCGTTTACAGACTGACTTGGAGTATAACTTGAGCCACTGGAAGAAGCAACACCGCGCCGGAGCGGGTCGACCGGCTCCCCCAACAGTGAAGGAGTACAGCTTATTCTCTGTCCCTGATCACACTAGTCTGGGGCAGGATGCTATCGATATGCTGCGCCGACGCGAGACCCAGCGCGAGGAGGATTGGTGGCGCGAGCGTAAGGAGCAGCTGAGACCTCCCAAGTGAACAACGGTTGTTCCTTGTCTCTTTGTCTATGGAGGGCGTAGGGTCTAGTTGGACGACACAGGGTGGGCGCCGTTTCCCTTGCTTCATCCCTACTTCCTCCCCCCCGTTCTGTGATCACAGTTGTGATGCGAAGGGTTTGGTAACACAGAAGAACAAGTACAAACAAAAAGAAATTCAACAGAACGGCATGTGAAAAGAGTAGTAGGTGGCCAGGGGTGGTGGTGGTGGTGCAATACCTGGGTGCTGCCCTTTACACGGAGGATGCGCCTTCGGGAGCGCCCCTGTTTTCGCACTCCTGTTCCTCTGAGGGATGTCATGCATTTTTTGATGGTTGGTGGGATGATGGGAGTTCCAGCCTGACAAGGGACTGTATATATTTTGATCAAGTACCGCATGTACACGCATCCTCTATTTTCCTTCGCTTCTCTCCTCTTGCTCTCTTTCTGTTTCGTTTCTTTTGCTGCTAATGAGCGTGGGGGATTCGGCGTGCGGACGAACATAGATATTTCTTCCTGAGCAATCATCGCAGTCATTCTCCGAGATCTTTGACTGTGACAATCATTATTCGTCACGAATACATCTAGTTTTCTTATAAGTCCCCCAAAGTCTCAATATTTGGCTACACAATGATTAATTTTTTCCTTTTCGAGCTCGCATTCGCGCGATTTGAGTCGACCTTCTCCTGTTTTCCTGTCTAGCCCAATCACCACATCCAATATAAATAAATTAAAAAAAAATATATTATTTTGTTTTGATCATTTCACCAGCTATTCTTGATGTAGTACGTCAAAGGGCGTCTTTCTCTTCCTCTTTTTTTTTTTCTTCTAGCATTTCCTAAACAAGTATATACTCAAGTAAGGGAATCTTGTTGAGAGGATGAGCGCTGATGACGAACTCCCCTGCCTTCTTGCCCAAGTCACAGAGCGACGCCACTAGCTTCCCCCCCTTCCTCACTCCCTCCCTCCCAAAAGGTTTTTTTTTTCTGCCCGCTGCAGTGGTCTGCATAAAGCGTTAACGAAAGCGGTGGGCGGATGATGCTTAAGAAGGGAAGAGGCATCACTTCGCTCAATTGTTGTGAGATATCAACGAGCTTGAGACAAAAACAAATTGCTCCGATGCCGTTGCTGCTGCCGACTTCCTCTTTTCCCCTCCCACAACATAATTTTTTTTTTTTTTATGCCCATTCTCTCGAAACCAAAACTTGAGGAAGACCACGCAAAAGAAATTACCAGAGTGATTCGTAGTGAGAATGTCGCCTGTGAGAGCACTCGGACGTGCTTCGTGTCTGCCACCTTACTTTCATTTGCTGCTCCTCTCGTTCCCGTTCTTGTGTGGCATGTCTGCTTCCTCCTTTCCATCATTTGGCGTTGTGTGGATTCTGCGATGCACATGCTCTGCACACAGACATCTTGCTTGTGGACGGTGTCTCTTTCTTTCTCTTTTTTTTTTTTTCACTGCGGCGGGTACGCAATCGAATAGAGAGAAAGTTACATATGTAGATTCCCTTTCATTTATTTTCATTATCCTCCGCTTCTTCCTCTTCCTCTTCCAACGACACACACACACACACACACATGAACACATGGTGGTTCAACGAAGCAGTTCGGCCGTGTGCATGGTTGGACGTTCACCGATATATATATATATATATATATGTTCCATTTATATATATTTCTCACACAGCTCATAAGGGAATCACCCTTCCGCAGGAATGCCGCCGAGTGGTGACGGGCAAACAGCACCGTCATTACCAGAAAAGCAGCCTGAATTCTGTGCAACATCGCCGTCTCGTGCCGGGGTCAGTGTCGACTCTGCGCTTCTTCGTGCGTCTGTCCAGGCTGAAGCCGTCAAAGGCTCAACGACTGTGAAGCCATCATCCGCCCTCGAGGCCCATCCTTGCAGCGCTCGGGGTCCCGCAGACATGGGATCCGAGAGACCTCCTTGCAAATATGTCAATTCATGGGAAGAGGTTCTTCCGATGTCTCACCTCCAGGGAGCTATTCACAATGTAGACGTGGTGTTTCCTCTCGCTCATTCACAGCACGTGTGCGTTGCTGATGAGGATCTGAGTAGCATGGGAACACTTCCTCTACAGTTCGATGCGTCGCCTGCGGTGGCGGCGCTTGCTCCCTCCCTTGTCTCACAGTTGTCGGAGGAGTCGCTGCACTCGAGCGATGGCGCCGATGCCATCTCTTCCCTCTCATACGACACCAATCGGAGAGAATCTCCTCGCGGTTCCACCAGTGGCAGCTGCTTCTCTCGCAGGCCATCTGGTGGTTCCTCAACCTTTACAATGGCACCGCTATCATCACCGAATTTACGTACGAACAGCGTTACCAGCAGTGTGCCACACTCGCACACGAACTCACTGACGTATTACAGCGCTCATTGTTCAAAGGAGGGCAAATTTGGCAGTGTCGAGATCGAAGCCGCATCGAGGAGCAACATGGGATCTTTTGCTTCCCTTTCATTTCCGCAAGCGTCCTGGAAGACCGCGCCGCTCCCACGAACCTCGTCTCCAGCTGACTTTCGCGCTACACAGCGTTCATTGGCACTGTCGAAGCCACGGGAGGGGGAAGCTTTTCGTAGCGAAGGCACTGAGGGCTTGTTCTCCGCTGCCCATCGAGGCGCAGTTGCGAGTGTTTTATTTGAGAAAGCGGCATCCACAAAAGGAGGAGGGGACTCTGCTCCTCCGCGCGCCGTGGTCAAGGAGGGGGAAGACTTCCTGCCGCCACACAGCACCCTCACATCACTACCCCCCACTGCTTCACCCATCGTTACAGCTCCCATGCCCAGCCCAGGTGTGAACGCCAGTGGTGGTGCTGTCCCGAACGTTCCGGCGATCCGTCTCCCTAGCGTTTCTTCTATTCCGGTGAGCGATTCGGAGCGTGGCCTGGCCAGCATCCCTGCTCTGGGCTATGGTCCACGAAGTACTCCCAACGCCTGCTCCATAACCTCTTCTCGCTCAGGCCGCTCCCTGCGATCGGCGCGTCACTCCCATCGCCACACCAAAACGCTGCGCAACAACATTCCAAATCTGAAGGAGCTCTTCCCTTCCTTGCCTGATGACCTGTACGTCTCGCGTGATCGTTTGTGCATATCGCAGGAAGGGAAGCGCCAACTGGGGTGTGGCGCCTATGGCACTGTGCAGCAGGCGGAGCTCTATCCGCCCACCGCAGATCTTCCGCGCGTCTTTACACCGACGACAGAAAGTCTTACGAGCCCCTCTCTCTCCAGCAGCCCGCGCTTCTCACCAGCCAACGGGTACGCTTGCAACAGCAGCTTTTCGTTTGACACCGCCGTTATTGGAAGCAGCGGCCACATGGTTGGTGCCAGCAGCGGTGGCTACAGCGGTATCGAGCAGACGGGACGAGCGGAGTCGATAGCACTGGTGCCTGACACCAGCTGCGACACCCGATGGCCTTCGACACCATTGCTCAGCAATGAAGTCGTCTCGGCCTCGACGCTTCCACTGCACCAGCAGCCATACAGCGAGCAGACTGCATCCTTCTACAACGGCTTCGACGGTATGATGGGGTGGCGCAGGGCGGTGCAGTCTGTACACAACTCGTCGTGGGGGCCTGAACCATCCTCGCAGGACGATGGAACGTCAAACAGGACGGCGTCGCAGGCCAAGGTGGCGGTGGCGACGCCTCATTCGCAAGTGGCACCCGACTGTGCGTCCATGACGAGCGGTGCGCACGAGGGTCAGCAGGGAGGTTTTTACTTATCCTTGCCGGAGAGGTCCTCCAGTTGCAAACCCACGACGGCGATCTCGAAGGGCTCGACATCTGAGATGCAGAGCGAATATCCCCCACCGGTGATCTCGGGGAAGCTCTCATTGTCTGGCCTAAAGTCGCGCTTGAGCGTTTCCTCGACGCCGGCGCCCGTTTCCCCAGTCGACGTTTTGGGTGGCGACCACGCCGCTGCTGCTGTAGTGGGCAACGCAGACAACAGGGTCGTGCGCAGAGGCCTATGCGATGAAGGCACAGACGGCACTGCTTCTCTTTTTTCAGCTCTGCATCCGGCGCGGTGGAAGGGAGAGGCGCTCGAGGAAGGCTGCATCTATTGCACCCACAGAACGCTTCGAGGACATGGTGTTGCAGGCGAACGGGGTGGCGGGGGTGATGGGTCGGGCGCGTTCGCGAATTTATCTTCTACCTCTTCCACTGGCCGGGGGGATTTCCTAGACACTGCCTTGGCTCCTTCCGTCGAAGGAAAGCCGACATCATGTGGCGAGACGGCAGTGCCGCAACTCTCCGTCCACGTAGATGTGCACTCCACTCTTTGTCAAGTCATGGCTCTAGGACCCTCTGCGAACTCAGAGGACATCGGGGCCCTGGATCACGCAGTGCCACCAGAGCGAGTGTCAGCGGCAGGATACTGCCCAGTCGACACGGAACTGATGACCGCTGACTCCTGTTCAGCAAACAAGCTTCTGGATGCACAGCTAGAGGAGGATTCCCGCGGCTGCCTGCAACCGGCGGTCGTGGGGTCCATTAGGGCGATTCACGTTACCTCCAGCGGCTCCCCTAACACAAGCGCTCTGGGCACCACGCAGTCCTTTATGTCAGGGAAGAGGGGTAAGCAGCGGGGAAACACGCCTCCTGTGACGATGAGTCCCGCACCGTGTAGCAAAGGATCTGAGGCACGGCAACAGGGTCCACTGGTAGACCCGAGAAGGGGCAGGGACTCTTGTCCGGGGGGCACCAACTACCTCAAGGCTCCGTTTCTGTGCGATGGCACAGGGTCTGAAACGTCGACGGTGGTGGCGCACAAGGCGATGTGGCAGACGCAAGAGAGGTGTCACCATTGTGTCAGGCAGCCACCGGGGGAAATGCGGAGGTCACCGCGAGAAGGAGTTCTCCGTGAGCGAGGGGGACACGGCAGCCGCTCTGCGAGGCCAGGGATGTCCGATGATACACTGTACGGTGGTGGGGCAGTAACGAAGACTGCCACCTGTGTGGATTGGGAGGTGGAAGGGGAAGCGCTGCTAGTGGCTGAGCCCGTGACACCGCTGAGAGTAGGCGCCTTATCCTTACCCCCATCACCCTCGGCTAACTCAGCGAAACTAAATTGCGGGAGTTCTTTTTCCCTCTGCACACGTGGAACAGGCAGTGTCGCTGACGGTACGATCTGTGGAGGAGGCACGGCTCCTAGCTTCACTTCGAGCGTAAGGGCTGAGAACACTGCAACTCTCACGGGTGCCGTCGATGTGGCATCGGCAAGGTCTCTGTTTTCTAGGGCGGAGTCTGGTCAACTGAGTGCTGGGCTGTTAGGCGACACCACGAACCCACTGCAAATGTCCCTGGATTCTCTGCGTACTTCCATCGCTGGCTGCGGCGTTCACTCGTCGATGGCAACAGAGATGCTCACCAATGGCGCCCCACGGTTTCGCTCCGTTGCCATCAAAGTGGTTGAAAAGGAGGATCTTGTCTGTAGTTCTTTGAAGCTAGATGCTTTCCACAACGAGCTGCGCATGGCGAGTCGGCTCGATCATCCGTGTTTGGTGAAGACCTTTGGGGTCGCTGAGGATGCCGAAAATTTTTACCTTGTCATGGACCTCGCGGAGAAAGGAAACTTGGCACAGTATCAGCAGCAGTTCGGGGTGATGCGCACTCGCGAGATGGCGCCGCGCTTCATAGCAGACATTGTGTGTGCACTCGAATACCTCGGTGACGGGTCTCAGCACTCGTATTTGATGACGCCATCCACCCAATGTACAGGCCATCTTTCCCCTCACAACAACCGCTGCAGCACGTCTGTCACGGCGGAAATAAAAAGGGATGCGGAGACAGCTGTCGCTACGGCAACTCAGGGCTTCCCCGACTCCGCATCCATGGGCTCCCCACATCCCGTCCACGAAGGTGCAGTTGCAGCGACACTGCCTAAACAACTGGTGATGCAAACGTCGCTGGCCTGTATGCAACCGCAGCTTAGCGGTGCGAGTGCCATTGATTTAAGGGCGAGTGTGTGCAGTGGCACCTCTGCAAAGGGTTCGACCTGTCAAAATCCGATGCGCGGGCTGTCAGAATGTCCTTTTTTCACTTCTTCCGTAGCGGTTGGACCTGGGCGCCAGGTGCCTGCCTGTCCTCTCGTTATCCATACGCCACGGGGCTACGATGCCACGGTCGACATGTCTCGGGACAGTATCGTCGTTCACCGTGATCTCAAGCCTGAGAACCTGCTGCTCACCCGCGACCTCCATGTGAAGCTGGCGGACTTCGGCGACGCGTGTTTTTACGGCGATGATGAGGCAAATAAATTTGGCGGGACGCCCTCGTATATCTCCCCAGAGGTGGTTACGCGATGCAAGGCAAGTCCGTACAGTGACCTGTGGGCTCTGGGGTGTGTTTTGTACGAGCTCCTGGTCGGCCAGCGACTCTTTTCCGGCTCACTGGCCGATGTGGGTGATGCGCTGCGGAATTTCGAACCAGAGGCGCTCGAATTTCCTGAGCTGATGTCGCCCATGCCGGCGAATGCTTTCATGTTGAGGGATGGCGGTGTGCAGGAGAGAGGCGGCTGGGCAAGTGCCTGTATCTCGGAGGCGGCGAAGGATTTGGTCAGGCAGCTTCTTCAGCCGGTGCCTGAGAATCGCATCGGCTCCGCGGAGCGCGGTGGCTTCGAGGTTCTCAAGGAACATCCATTTTTTGCGGAGATTTGTTGGGACATGATGTTGCAGACGGCAAGCGTAGCATCGACTAGCTCCTACTACATGGCCGCGCTGGCTGAGTATCTTGGACCAGCCGAGGCGGTGGTGCACTGCTCCCTAGTGAGAGTGTCGCCTACCTTCGAGGGGAGTAACATCGAGAGTTATACGGGCACCACCAACGACAGCAGCGGTGGCGGCAGCGCGTGTGCTTCTGGCATACAGGAAGCCTTCTTGATGGTGTTAACCGATGCCCCGCGCCTGTTTTCAGTGAATCTCGATCTGGCAGTGATTCATCTTGAGATTCCGTGGTGTGCGGATCTGCGTGTCCGTATGCTGTGCGACGAACACTTCACCATCGCTGTCCCCATGAGCAGCGCATTGGCAGCGTTCTCGACTTCCCCTTCAGAGGGTCTCCCCACGACAATCACATCAGGCGGGTGCCCAGGGCAGCGGTGCGACAGCCCTGACACGGCCAAACAAACCGTTGCCACCTACATCATCGCCGATCTTGAGGGGCGTGCTGATTTGTGGTGTGCTAAGATCGAACATATGCAGTCAGCTCGCTCCGCCAGCGCTGAGGTCTGTTGTGTGGCTGAGGCGAAGATGCCATGCCTCCACCCAGCTTCGGTAGCGCCAATAGCAGCTGGGACCCCGCATTGGCTGTGGTTTAACGACTCCTATCAGCAACAGTGCCAACAGTACCAACAGTGCCGTGGGGCACCGGTACTTTCGCCGCGTGCAGGCATTGGTCTCCTGCACCAGCTGCGCAACACTCACGTCGTGTCTTCTGAACTATCGGAACACATTATGTCATCGAGAGACCATTACACTTGTGGCTCGCTCGATCACGCGCAGGACACCAAGGCGCTGGACCACCGTTCCGAGCGGTTCACCTGCGCAGATGGTGGTGTGCTGTCTGGGCGCATGCCTCCGGCAGCACCTGGGCACGGCACCGCTGTTGGCTGCAGCACCTCCGTCGCACCGGTGTGTGACTTTCCTGAGAGCCGCCGCCTTGGAGTACCGATATCCAATATGAGGGGTGTCATGCATCAATCACCTGGTCTGGCGGCGTCACTGCCCTCTACGGGTGCGGCGCTCCGGTGTGGTGGTCACCAATTCCGCACGACGGCTCCCGAAGTGTCCTCCTCCAGCTCGAATAAACCACGGCGCCGCTCTACCGACGCTGCGACGGCAAGTTTGGGTGCCAGTGGTCGCGAATCCCTGCACAGCTTTGGCCTCACAAAGACCCCCACATGGATGCAATCTGCTGCACCACCTCCGCCATGCAGAACCACGAGCACGTCTGCCAGCACTACTGGAGTTTCTCCTTGCAGCACATTTGAGGTCTCTCTCGGGAGTGAGAAGTCGTCACACTTCGCTTGAACCCCCCCCCCTTTTTTTTTTTTGTAGGGGCAGGCGCCTGTGAGCGGCGGCCTATCCACACCTGTTGCATCGATGGTTGCTGTCGTTGGTGCATCTCACCCCTTTGTTCTCATCCGCTCTTCTCCGTGGGGGGAGGGGAGGGGGGAGGGGGGCAAAGGGAGGGGAGGGTCCTTCCCTCCTGCTCCGTTTCGGAGAGTGCACTGGGGATGCTGCAGCAGGACTGGGAACTCCCTACCACACCTGAAGTGCCATGGTTGACGAAGCAATAGTGAGGGTGACGGTCTATTTGTCAGCAAAAGCAGCGGCAGTAGCACACGTGTGTGTGTGGTGTGTCTTGTGAGGTAAAGTCTCCAGTGTTTTGGGTGAAAGGCCTCCGTATTCCCCACTAAAATGCGTTATGCTTTTCTCTAGTTCCCTTTAAACCCCTAGCTCTTCCATGATGTATTAGCGGAGAGACGGGAAGATAGGACGTGATACTGTGTGCGTATGGACCTTCACAGAACTGCCCTCTGACTGCACTACCTGTACACGTACTTGGTTGCCCCCTCCCTCTTCCCACCCCATTTTTTTTTTTCTCGCCGGTTGGTTTCTCTACTTGCCTCCTCCTTCACTGGTATGTGTTAAATATATATATTTTTTCTCACGCTGAGGGAACTCTTTTCTTTTGGTTTTGCTCTTCTTGTTTCGTGGTGGAGAGGTTCACGTGAACATCTCATGAATGCTTTCGGCTCTTCTTCTCATTTTCTAGATCACCATACCGTTCCACGCCGGCGTCTTTTTTTTTGGCTGACGAAAGTGGGGAGACGGCGGTGCATATACATTTTCACACGGCGGCAGTGAAGAGGAGGGGCGAGATCTGAACATATGCAACAGTGATGACGCAAAAAAAAAATGGAATGGCACACACACACACACATGAAACCGAAAAAAAAAAACCGTGCTGTGTATTTCTTTCATGTGTGCGGAAAGAGCATACGCGTCCATTCTCCTCTTTTTTTTTATCTGTCTGATGAGGACGAAGGTGTTGTATTTTTTATTTTCATAAAAGCTCTCCGATTGTTCTGTTTGCACCAGATTTTCCTCCCCCAGGTCAGCTCATGCTATTTCTCTTTCTTAATGCTTTTGTTCATTTTGTGGAAAAGGAACAGCTGCAGAAGAAAAAGAGTGGCATTGATCACCATCACCGAACCACATCACGCTAATGCGGCCTTCCTAACCTACCCCCTTACTTGCTAAAAAAAAGTATTTGTTTTGTGAGGGAGCATCCCTTGTTCTCTTCTTTTCCGTGCATGTGATGATGTTATTCTATCTTCTCTCTGTTTTCGGGTGTACTGTCCCGCTTGCGTGCGATTGTCATCTATATGATATAGGGTAATTATATATATATATATACATATACATATATACTTTTCACTGCCACACACACACACACACACACACACACACAGAACGATGATAATGATCTCTCTTTTTTTTTAATTATTATTTATATTATTAGCATTTATGTACTCGTCTATTGTATTTCGTCTATCACTCCCTTTTTTTTTTTGGTGTGTTTGTGCAGGTGTTCTTTGTAGGTGTGTGCTCGAGTTCCACTTTCTGTGGACCTGGTGGTTGCTGTGTTCGTAGGCTTCCCTCCCGCACACCGTCCCCCCTCCCCCCTCATCTTCTTCGCGAGGGTCGAGATGGGACATATTTTCACAGACACACACACACACACACACACACACACACGAATTTCTTCATGCACTACGCATGAGCCGCACGAGAGGGAGATGCCCAGTGGAATAGGGAATGCTAGTCCCTGCAGTCAAAATATTTACCAACTCTTATTAAAGAATGCCAGAGAAAGAGATGACAACACTGTTTTGTTTGTTTTGTTTGTGTCGTTCTCATTCTCGCCTACGTCTTTTCATTTCGTTTGGGGAGATTTCCTTTTTGTTTTTTTTTGTACTTTTTCTTTAGGCGTATCAGTGCAGGGACGCGCATCTGAGCGCGTTGGTGGCGCTGCGACTTCTTGTTCTTTCACATATTTTTTTTTTTTTGCCCCCGCTGTTTTGTCTCATGTTGTTTCGCTTTCTTTCTTCGTGTGTTGACATCTCTGGGCCGCGCCCAAAGGCCCAGGTGACCCCCTCGCCACTCCCCTCCCCCCACACCCCGCTCCTCCTTTCATTGCTGTGTCTGTTCACTTTTGTTTTTCGTTTTTATTCTCTCGTGATCATTTGAGAGATCCGGCAAACGTTTCGGCTTACCGCTCATGCGCACTCCCCCCTCCCCCCTCCCCCTTCCCCCCCACATGCACACAGCGCTGACTCAGAAAAGAAATAAAAACCGAAGGGGAAAGAGAAGAAGACGGTGGGTAACCCGAGACCAAGATTTCCATAGGGTTATATCTACATATATATATATATATATATATATATGATTGTGTGCGTGCACGCACGCATGTAATTCGCTTTATGACACACAAAATCAATGATCCACTGCGGCTTTGACGTGAGCTGCCCCATGACTTTGGATGTGCGCCACGACTCGCTTCGCGCTTTAGAAAGTCTGAAAGTCGGCTGCTGTGTGTTTGCAGCTACTTTTTTTTTTTTTTTTTGCACGAAGCTGGCATTGGTGAGCGCGAGGGGAATTTGTTTTCCTTTCGCGCCTTCCCCCCCCCCCCCGTGCGCATCTCCCCAAGGGTTCTTTCCGCTCTCCCTCCTTATTATCCCTCTAATTTACACTTCTCTTCCCCGCCTTTGTGTCTCTCTCTCTCTGTCTCTCTCTGTCTCTCTCTGTCTCGCCTCTGTTTGACTCATCACACACCCTACTCAACGCTGTGTTGTTGACCCACACGTATTTCTTATACGCCAGAGCATGTTTTCCTTCTTTTCTCAAGGACAATAAATAACAAAAAAAACGAAAAAAAGAGAACCAAAACGGTCAAATATAGCTACTACAGCGGACTCGGGAATATTTTTGTCCCCCCTTTTCCCCCTGTCTCACTCTCACTCTTGGCCTTCCATCAGCCTTCCTCCTTCATCCAATTTATTAATTTGTTGCTATCCTATTTTTTTTTTCCCTCCCCTGCCCTCCCCTCCCCTTCTCTGTTTATCATATTTATATATTTGTATTTATTTATAGTAAGAAGGAAAAAAAGATATATGTAGATTACGCGTTGGTAAACATCAGTAAAAGCTGGTCTCTTCTAGGACGCATATTTGGCATCTATACGCGCGCGCGCGCGTGTGTGTGTGTGCGTGTGTGCGCTTTCCGATAGCGAGAGAAAAAAAAGGCGTGCTCGCTCGCACTCTCTCTCTCGCTCGTTCATTTTCTTGTTTTCCCTTTCCGGCGATTAGGGCGAACGCGCCTTCATCACGTTCCCGTATCTGTTAATACAACAGCAAATTAGTCGAGTAGGGGAAAAAAAGGTGCATTGTGATGTAAATCAAAGAAAAGTGAGGAATCGGTTAAAAAATACATACAGAAAGACCCAAACAGGCGTGTTCTGCCACTGAATACCCTTTCCCCCCTACATCTATTTTATTTTGTTTTCTCTCGCCCAAAGGAATCTTTAACGGACGCCAAAAAAAAAAAAGTGGACGACATTCTTTGTTTTTTATATTTTTTTCAACTCCATCAAAACAGAAGCAAAAGGAATCTATATATTTGTATACGTACATACATATTAGATAATTTCTATTTTTCAGTAATAGGAAAAGAAGCCGAAGACTTAGGGAACAGGCGGAAGATATATATGTATATATATATATATATATCTATACTGGAAAGAGCACAAAGGACGTGAGGGTGGCCTTGGTCGTGTTATCCAGACGGTGTGAGTCCTACACAACTCTGAGGTCCTCACGTAACCTCTTTTCGTCGTTTTGTTTGGTTCCTCTTTTTCTCCTTTTCCTTCATTCTTTTCCCTTTTTTTTTTTGTTGTGTGTGTGTGTACGCGTGTGTGTGTCTTATTCGGAGTGCTCATTCCTTTCATTCGACGAGGGATACGAAATTCATCAGAGAACAGAAAAAAAATCAACACAAACAAAAGAATATACAACACAGCGGGTGTGGCCTATTTCCCGTTGCGTCTCGCGCTGTTCGGGAATCGACTGCCAGCCCCCAGCGACTCTTTTTTTTTTTTTCGGTCAATCGTATTTGATTCCTTTACCCCTTTTTTTTTTCCAGCAATCTTCCCGTGTATCTGTGCGTGTGTGTGCCCTTTTTTTTTCCCTCTTTCTTTCTCTTGTCAGATTTGTCTCTTCTTTTCTTCACCGAGCTGCTCTTGATTTCCAAGTCAACGAATATTTTACGTTTACCTGTCGCCCTTATATATATATATATATATATATATATATATATATATATATTCATTGCTTGGGTTCAATAACAAAGCGTGTTAGACGAAAAAAAAAACCGAACGACTTGTTCCTTCTTCCCTTGTCTTCTCGTGTTTCTCTTTTTTCCCCTCGCCTTTTTCCTTGTTTTTCTCATCATCCTCGTCTTTCTACTACGACTTGTTTTTTTTGTTGATTCGCAGTGATCACCCTGGCCCTGCCTACCCTCTCCGTGCGCACGTCTATCTATACATATCTATATATCATATATATATATATATATATATATATATGATATTCTCTGACGCTTAACAAAGCGCCTATTCCCATTTCCCCGTTGATTCATTTCGCATTCTTGCTCATCATCATTGTTGCTCATAGTCTTTTCTTCCCGATCTGCGACTGTCCTTTGGTGATTGCACCCCTTCGCTTTTTTTTTTCTGTGATCTGTTGGTCTCCCTTTCTTTTTTTGTTCTACTTGTTTTATTGGGTAGAAAGAAGGGTATAACAAGTTCCCTCTCTCCGCCTCTCATTGTGTGTCGTCCCCCTCTCCCTCTTCCTCGCCCAAGTGTCTCCATCTTCTGTTGGTCATCTTGGATTCCTCTGCCCCTACCCCATTTTGCATTTTGAGTGTCCTCTGTGCCAACGTCGACACACTTGTATTTATTCTGAGTTCTCCATCATCCAGGTACGGAGTCGCACAGATACATCTGTAGAGCTTCACGTTTGCTGGTAAAGGAGAGACCGACAGAATTCGAAAAAAAAAAAAGTAAGTCAGGTTTGCACTTCAACAGACAAAAAAGAAAGAATCATGGGTACCGCGCCAAGCTCTGAGATCGTTCGGGAGGCCCCCTTCCGTGCCCCACAAGGCTCTGTGCGGCAGGTGGCGCTTATTCCCATCGTAGAGAATTTTTTCCCCACCCCTGACTGCCCACTGTTCAAGCAACTGTACGAAGCTTACACCGATCCATCAGTTCGCTACTACATGCGACCCAGCTTCGACGGCAATAGTGGTGATCTCAGTCGCATCCCGCCCATCGAAAACTCGAGGGAGGACATGCACCGGCTGTTGCTTCGCCACACAGCTCAGGGCATGTATCCAAGCAATGCTGCCGTTCGCGAAGCATACGAGGCAGGCGATGCCTACCGCATCCGTCCCGTGTTGTCTGCTGTAGTTTTTTTCTACGAGGGCACCAGCTACGTGCCGGAGGGAAGCGTGCGGCTTCAGTCGGCGAACCGCGGTGCTGCGTCCGCCTTCGTGAAGGTGATTGGCGTTATCGGTGATGCCTGTACGCTGGTGAATAAAGCGGACGACCCGCTCATTCCTTTTCGGCGCGATGATGTGCTGCAGATCCGTACGTTGATCATGAAGTCGGCCGGTGACCACAATATGTCCCGTGTCGTTTTGCTTGCTGCCTACATTTATTATTATCAGTGCTGCCGCATCATTGGTCTGCCCAGCGTCCCTACGATGGAAGCGAGTTTTTGGTGCTTCAAGACGAACATACCCTTTCTGTGCTTCCTGCGGGAGATGCGGGACCGAACGGCATGTGTGCTGGGTGCGTCGGAGGGATCAAATCTCTACATCGATGCCCATTGTCTCCACTGCAGGATGAGTCGCGCGTACACAGCCAAGATGCTGCCCGCCTTTGCCTGCTACTATATTTCCTTTCTGAACGCTAAGTCGGAGAAGCGTGCCATGAAGCAGCAGGCGTTCCAGCAGCAATCGTTGGGGGGTGGCGCTGGCAGGGATCGTCCTGGGCAGAGGACAAACAGTTTGATGGGCCGCCCTGAGAACCACGTTGGCAGTGTTTATTCCGACATGGCCGACGACTGCGTCATCGCGACGATGAGGGACGCGGCGCTGGAGAGTGCTTCGAGCGATAACGGGAACGTTTCGCCGAAGATCACCTACGTGGTGAAGGGGTACATCACTCGTCCCATCACAAGTCTGTCAAACTGGAGTCACGCGGCCAATGAGGTGTATGTGGTATGTGTAGACAGCACTGTGAGCGTGGTGGATCGCACCTCAGTGGAGGCCCTCGATGGCCCAACGCACACGCCATCGCTGATACACGAGGATGACCCGAGCGAGGGCATCGAGTCAGTGGCCGACAGCACAGCATCTGCGGTAGTGGAAGTGCTTCGGGTGTCGCGAGGTGATATTCTCACTTTTTACGTTCCTGTGAAGGACGATCAAGGTACGGTCACCAGACCAATTCTTGATGTCATCAATATACACAGCTGCATGGAAGATGATGATATTATATACACCACGCCAAATATCGATGCGCTGAGGATATGCTCGACGAGCAGCTCCTCGTCCTTGTCTTCACTGGTAGATGGACCGTCGCAGTTTCTCGCAGGGGGTCTCTTTACGGATGGCGCGAAGGAGGGCTACGATGCGGCCGAGGCGTTCATGGGGCTTACTTCCCCTCAACCAGTCGAGGTGTGCAGCACTCCTGCATGCACTGAGGGGAAGAAGGGAAGCTGGCGCGTTGATAGCAGTGTGTGCGTTGAGAATGTTCTCCTTTCTCTCGTACGTGATGAGTGCAAGCTGGCGCGTGAGGCGACAGAAGAGGATCCAGGGTGGGTCAGTGACGAGGCCAGCAACTCTCTTGTTCACGACGGATCGTTCTACTTGTGGCGCTTCCGTCGTGGGCTCGAGGAGTTTTTTTACGGCACCGTGCCCAAGTTTGCCAATCCGAACCGGCAGCGGACTCGCATCAGCAGCGCGGGTGTTCATGGAGCGGATCTGGGGCAGGGTAGGGTCAGCTCTGAGGACTCTGGTGTTGCAAAGGATGCTGGCGATGCTGTCGGCAGCGCCATCGCGTGTGGCAGGAGTACCGCCACCACCACCACCACCGCCACCACCTCGTCGATATCTATCATCGAAGGCAGAGTTCCGATCAACACGCTTCCGTCGAGTGTGTATCCGCGTCAGCGGCTCAACCCCTCACCCTCTCAGTCGCCTCAGTCGCAAAACCATCCGCCGCGTGCACCGCTTTTGACTCCCACCTTTCTGGCCCCTGGATCAGACGTTCAGCAGACGTATCCGCCCGCCTCCGCCGCCCTGCCTCCTGCGTACAGCCGGGACAATGGGTCTTCGGGCCAAGGCATCTTCGTCCCGTTCACGGCCAACGCTGATCAAAGCTATTTCAGCAATTCGATGTACCTCATTTACCCGGCGGATATGGCGACGATGACAGCGGTGGGACCACCGATGATGTACACTCTAATGCCTTCGAAGCAGGAGACAGGTTCGATGTCCGAGGCACAGCAGCATGCGTCGTTGCAGCCTCTGAAAGGTTTTCCCTCTCCGAGGGCTCACAGTCATATATTGTCGCCTGCAACTCCGTCCTCCCTACAGCGGCAGGCTACTTGGGGCTCGCTGGGGATCGGCGGCGGCCACATCACTTCCGCACGAGGATCGTCAGGTGTGCCATACACAGTGAGCTCTCAGGGTCAGTTGATTTCTCTGGGGATCGGTGGCGGCGTTGGGGCCACGTTACCACCACAAATGTCTTACGCGCAGTCGATCCCATACGCAGCATCCCAGTTCTACCCGCAGTACGTGATGGTGAGGGATCAAACGGGCGCTGTTCCATCTGCTGTCTCCATGTCTTCGCAATCTCTGTCCTACCATCACTACCCCCTGGAGACGATGGCTTTCCGTCAATGAAGCGAACGGTAGCCCCTTCCCCCTTCCCCCCCTCAGACACGCGTCCCCTCACACACACACACACACACACACACACACCTGTACGCCAAATCTTGCTAATGCTTTTTCTTCTCGTTTCTCTCTTTGCTTCTTCGATCCATGTACAATCGAGAGGCGGCGGGAGGAGGGTGAGATGAAGGAGGAGGCAGGGCTGCGAGGGTGCCAATGAAAGGCTGAGGACTTGGTAAGGCGGCAGCACAAGCCAGGGTTTGAGGACTCGCTCACTAACTCACACATATCATAATATACATATATATATATATATATATATATATATGCATACATCAACTAGATTTGGTTTCTCTTTTTATTGTTTTAATCTTTCTTCCACTTCCCCCTTTTTTTTTGCAGTTAGTTGCCTCCAACACCGA
The DNA here is from genome assembly GCA_000333855.2 of Endotrypanum monterogeii. Lineage (NCBI taxonomy): Eukaryota > Euglenozoa > Kinetoplastea > Trypanosomatida > Trypanosomatidae > Endotrypanum > Endotrypanum monterogeii. Next base: position 703,696 of record CM007315.1, on the reverse strand, counting down.
ACTGATGTCCGGTGAAGCTGTACTTGTATTGACGCAACGCACATCTAGAGAAGTCAGCGTACGTCTAATTCGGGTGGCTTTTCTATTTTAGGGATGGATATGTACGCCTTTTGCAATTCCTTCTCCTACCCACTGGTGCATTCACACAAGAGTGGGGAAAAAAAAAAGAAATCGTCTAGAGAAAAAAAACAGCTGAGTGGAGTATTGAACGACGATCGCCACGTGTGCACACACGCGCGCGCGCGTGTGTGTGTATGGGTGCTATTATAAAAACAAAAGTCACATTCTGTATCGTTACTTTTTCCAGGTTACCACACTAACACCACGCCGCCCTTTTTATTTGCTCGTTCTTTAACCTCCCAAAGCTTCAGACGGACATGACACTCTTTTTTTTTCTTCCTCTCTGTTTCTTTCCCTCCCTCCGTATCTTCAAATATTTTGTCTTTCCGCTATGATCCCTTCGCATTTGATTTTTTCTATCTGCGTTATGCGCCATCGTCGTTCCTCCTCTCTTAATCGTTGGATGGGCGTGCCTGTTATTTGTCTGCCCTCTCATTCCCTTTCATACCCTTTCCTTTTCGTGCCGCCCCCTTATTTTTTTTTTTTCCTCCGTGTTGCATGATCGCTTCCCCTTTTCCAAATTTTATTTATTTATTTGTTCGAGGGATTTTTTCTCGCTCGTCAGCTCCCGTGGGCCGGTGGCAGGCCACGAGCGGTGTCTGTATCACGGTAGTACAGCGCCTTCTGTCCGCGCCTCTCGTCTCGCTTCGCCTTGCCTCACGTTGAGGGGTGAGTGGGGAAGGCTCTCTCTCCCTCCCTCTCTCCCTCACTTCTCTGCCAATGCCGCCCCGATTTGTGTTGTGACGGAGTCAGCGATTCCTACGGCATGACGGGGTGGTTGTGTGTGGGGGCGAGGGGTTGCCGCGAGCGCATCTGTGTCACCGATATGATGTGCGGGGTGTCTGCGTGACTGCCGCGTGCCTTACCAGCCGCTCGCCGGCCATCGGCTGAGAAAGCGGAGCAAGAGCGTGAGTGACCTGCGAGGCTTCTGGGCAACGTCTTATGCTGAGGCCGTGTATATTCATCTGAGTGCGTGATTGCTGCGGTGCGTGTGGGCGGCTGTGTAGCAGTGGGTGATGGATGTGTGGCGAGGGAGGAGGAGGAGGGGGGGATTTGTGTGTGGGGTTCGGACTTTACATGACGATGGGCGCTACACGGCGGAGTGAGTACACGCGAAGTCAAGTGAGAAGTGGCGAGGAGGGAGCCCATCTGATTCTTCTTTCATAGGAGCCAACACATCTCCCTGCTACTAGAGCTAAAAAAGTAATAATATTCAAAAAATGAAGTCAGCGAGTTCTCACCATTTTTCTCAGGAGGGCAGACAAAGAAGAGAGAAAAAAAAGTATACATATATAAGTATATATATATATATATATATATA
>CM007315.1:687739-702245 GCA_000333855.2 Endotrypanum monterogeii | reverse complement strand
TTCTGTCCGCGCCTCTCGTCTCGCTTCGCCTTGTCCTCACGTTGAGGGGTGAGTGGGGAAGGCTCTCTCTCCCTCCCTCTCTCCCTCACTTCTCTGCCAATGCCGCCCCGATTTGTGTTGTGACGGAGTCAGCGATTCCTACGGCATGACGGGGTGGTTGTGTGTGGGGGCGAGGGGTTGCCGCGAGCGCATCTGTGTCACCGATATGATGTGCGGGGTGTCTGCGTGACTGCCGCGTGCCTTACCAGCCGCTCGCCGGCCATCGGCTGAGAAAGCGGAGCAAGAGCGTGAGTGACCTGCGAGGCTTCTGGGCAACGTCTTATGCTGAGGCCGTGTATATTCATCTGAGTGCGTGATTGCTGCGGTGCGTGTGGGCGGCTGTGTAGCAGTGGGTGATGGATGTGTGGCGAGGGAGGAGGAGGAGGGGGGGGATTTGTGTGTGGGGTTCGGACTTTACATGACGACGGGCGCTACACGGCGGAGTGAGTACACGCGAAGTCAAGTGAGAAGAGGCGAGGAGGGAGCCCATCTCCCCTCAAACAAAAAGAAAGGAACAGAGGAGCACAACTTCTATGACGACCTTCTCGCGTTCTTTTTTTTCCAATTCTTCATTTTTCCTTGGGTACTCGCGTTGCTCCTGTTTTTGTGTTTTGCTTCTTCTACTAGAGCGCAAATTTTGGCTCCGAGAAGGGCAGATGTCGTACAAATGAGCGGAGCGGGCGTACCTACAGTAGAGTAGGGTGGTCTCGTATGCCGAAGAAAAAAGTGAGTGGCTGAATGAAAAGAAGAAAACGAACATATATGGCGTCTCGATGAGGCGTTTTTTTATTGTTCACGTCAAGTATCTGGGGTTTCTGCTTGTTCTGACGAACTCTCCGAATTTTTTTTTTCATTGTTTCGTGTCGTTTGTCTTGGTCTCTTGAGCAGTGCTGTGTTCTATACGCATATACACACACATATATATACATATATATATATATATATATATATATATATATATATATATATATTTTCGTGATTCGGTTTTCGGGCTCTACCCCGCTGAGTCGAGTCTGCTCTCCTCTATTTTTCTCTATTCCTTCTCTCAAGTGACGCTTTGTTCGACACACACACACACAGACACACACACCGTCGAGTGAAGCATGGGAGGAAAACACAGGTGAAACAAAGTCCCGTGCGGCTCTCCGTGTGTGTGCGTGTGTACTTTTTGTGGTCATTGCTGGTTTTTTTCTGCTGCCAGCATCAACTCCTTCCCCCTTCCCCCCTTCCCTTATCTTCCTGCTCCCCCCAACCATTAATCATAGCGACGTCAACAGGCACGAGACGAGAGAGGCGGATCCGTGTGCTGAGGGCGCCGGAGGGCATACACATACACACACACACACGCATACGCATACGCGCGCGTATCTTTTACGGATACTGTGAAGGTAGAGAATGCCTGTGCTTGAAGAGCTGTGTGTATGGGGAAGGGAGGGGGAGGGGTGTGTGTGTTTAAATACGATCACCTGTGCACATGTTCACTACCCAGTCCAGGTGAGGGAGGGAAGGAGAAGAGATGGAGAGGGGTTTTTCTCCGTTTTTCCTCGTTGCTCCTGTCCCCCTTCCTGTTTTTGTTTTGTTTTTGTGTGTGTTTGACGTGTGTAATGTATACACATACATATTTTTCTGCTTTCGACTTCTGACGGTAATCTTCATCCTTCATAATATTTCTTTTTTTTTTCTTTCGTATGCATTGCATGTTTCTCCGCAGTAGGGAGGGCGACAGACAAAAATATTTCTCCCTTCAGTGGACTTAGATGTTGTATCTTCCCAAAATTGAGGGGACGGATGGACTGAGGGAGGGGAAAAATTAAAATGTCTACGGCGAAAAGAGTGTATAGGAGAAAGAAAATCATTCCTTGATGACGTCCGTCTTTTGTTTTTCCGGCTCCCTCCTTTACTCGCTCCCTTTTTTTTTTTTCTTCGCACATCCGCACATATCTACACAAATGTATGAACTCTAATATATAAGTACATGCTGACATCAAGTATATATATAATTATATACATATATATTTTTTCTTTCCTCCGATCTCTTTTCCTCGCATCTTCTTTCAAATTTTTTTTGTTTTTATTGTTCGTAACTCTTTTCTTTTCAGGCGTGACGTGTTTCATACCTCTTCTCCTCTTTTTTTTTTTTGTGTGTGTGTGTGTGTGTGTTTAATTTTTTAACAATCCTCCCACACTATCAAAACGCCGGGAAAAACAAAAATGTATTTTTAATTTTTTTTTTCATTTTTTATTTCATTTATTCATGTCTGAACAGATCATATGATTTTGGCTGTGGATATATATTTTTTCTTCCTTCCCTTCTCTTTCCTTCAGTCACTCACGCTCTCTGGTGTAAAAAAAAAAACATTTTTTTTTTCACGTGTTTTTTCTAACGTCTGGTTTGGTGTGTGTGGCTGCATATCGACATGAACTGAACGGTACCACCACATTTCTTTACCATCTCTTTTTATTTATTTTGTGTCTTGTGCCTGCTGGGGATGTGGAGGAGATATGTTCCGATCAAACGACCCTCTCCTCCTCGTCCTCTTCTCTCCCCCTTTCCCCCATACACACACAGAGTAGTGAATGGGGCGGGGAGGGGAAGGACGGGACCAGCGACAAATAAGGTGCAAGGGCACAAACCGTTTTTTTTTTTCTCTCTCCTGCACTACCGTACAACAGATGAGGGATTATCCTGAAGGAAGACGAGGCATAAATTCAAACACAGAAGAGAGAGATGCTTTTGTCGTCGCTCACCCAATATACATATATTTATTCACATATCGACTCCGTGGTGGCACTCTGTCTTCTCGTTTCCCATGTCGTTAAACATTCCCGTGGACCTCTCATCCATTTACGCCTCTTGAATTTTTGTTTGTTTATTTTGTTTCACCAGTGAATAGCATCTGCTCTCTACCGTAAGAAAGCCCTTCTCCCTCTCCCCCCTTCTCCCCCGAGTACGTTGTACTACGTCGGGGGAGGAGGTCGCCGAAGAAAGTCTCTACTGTTGCCTTTTATCTTTTGTTTTATTTGTCGAACGTTTTTTTTTTTCATTTTTTCGATTCATTACATCAAAAAAACAGACACGCACATATACCGAGAGAAGGATGAGGGGGCGTTCACTCGCTATTACGGTTGTGCAGCTTATCTCTACGATACGAAGGATGCTCTTCACTCAGGCGTTGCTTTATTGTACATATATATATATATATATATATATATATATATATATTAAATATTTATATAATTGCCGTAGATTTTCAGTTGAGGGGGAGGCTGAACAGAGGCAAAAGTGATTTGTGGGCAATGGGTTAGTCGTCGTCTCGGTGTTGTGCTTCACCTAGTCACTGGTAATCATATGCAAGAGATCACTAAAAGAAAAAAAAACAGTTCGGGGAATCAAATGTTTTCTCAGTCTTCTTCTTCCCCTTTTCCCTCTTTATTAAGCACCCGCACGCACGGGAACAAACCTCTTCTACGCGCCTCACACCTACGCAGCATCCTGTGGTGGTAATGATTTGGGTGCGAGAGGGAGAGATAGGCTGCCGTGTCCTGGACCCCGAAGGGAATCCTTTCTTTTGCAGGTGATCAATACACTGCGTAGATAGAGATGAGAATCTCTCTCCCTCTCACAAAAAATAAGAAGGACCGACGGCTGGCCAGGTCAGGAGGAGATGCATCTAACGAAAAACACCACAGGGAAGGTGTGTGTGGGAAGCTCATAACGGCTGTGCTCTCTCTCACACTTCAGCTTTGAAGAAAAAAAATTATATTTACAAATGTTTGTAGATATTGCGTTGATGCGGGTTGGTGTAACTCGTTCTTTCTCCATGTTTTTTTTTCCTTAATTTTTTCTCTTTCTTTTTGTTGGGATTGTGATGTTGCACGTGAAGGTTTTGATGGCTGAGGAGGGGAGGGATGAGAGGGGGAAAAAGAGGTTGTGCCGACAAATATGCTTTCGTACATTATTTTGTGCTTGCTGATAGGTGAGTGTATACAACGTTCCCTCCTTTTCGCTCTTTCTTGGTTCGATGTGGATGTTTTTGTTTGTGTGTGCGTGTGTGCGTGTCCTCCTCCTTTCAGACCCCCTCCGCCCTTTCCTACCTCTCGAGCAGCCTTCATGTACCTCTTTCCACCTCAAAAAAAAAAAAAGTTGAGAACAGAAGGAGAGAATAATAATAACACAACGAAAAAAATGAAAAAAATTGCCATCTCCGACTGCTGCTGTCTTATTTTATATTTTGGAGAGGGGGCCCGTCTGTGTGTCCGCCGGAGTCTGTAACCGAGATGCTCAATATGCAGAAAACATATATTTTATATCTATATATACATATATTCGTTGAGTATCGGAACAACGGATCACAACAACATACTCACCACCACAAGAATGTATAGCGTGGTGCAATGGAGAAGCATATCGGGGCACCCACCTGCCCCCCGTTCCCATCTCCTCCTCGTATACACCCATTTGATCTTTTTGTGCATAAAAGTTTATACGCATGCACGCTTTCGATGGTCGTACGTGTAGATACGCTTTTTTTTTGTTTTTGCTTTATCTTGCGTATCGCTGCGTGGAAATGGACTCACGATGGACAGCGACATATGATCTCTCGCATTGTATCAATCTTATTTCTTCGGATCCCCCCCCCCCGCCTCGCCTAGATCCACCGTTCTCGTAGTCGTCTTTATGCAAAGAGGGCTTCCGTGGGAGCCAATAGGAGAAGAAGTGCTTTGGATTTCTATTGACACTCCTCAGCCTTCTTATTTATTCCCTTATCCCACGTCCTCAATGACAGACACGCAACTACATCACTAAGAAAAGGCGACAGCGATGACTTGTTAGCTTCTACCTGCACATGGTCACTCTTTTTTTTTCCTCTGTTCCTTCGATTTCTATCGAATATATATATATATATATATATATATATATATTCGTGTGCGTGCAATATAGTACCCTTTGTGGTGTGATTGCATGTGCTGTGGCCTATTCTTTTCTAACTGTTCATCTTCCGGGCATGTGCTTTTGTGTCGTCTCCCCTCCCCTCCCCTCCTTCCTCGAATCACTTTGTTTCTCTCCTGCCGAGGCCCCTGTTTTTATTTGCATCCTGTGCTGTGTCCTCTCTTATATTTTCTGCGCTTTGGTGAAGCGTCTTGAAAAAAAAAAGTTTGCAGCTTCTCTTCATGAAGACGTTGAGGATTATCAATCTTCATCACCATTGAGCAGCAACAGCGGCTTCGCAGATGATCGGAGGAGTCTGCCACCTCAGTTTTCGTGCGACCGTTCTCGTTAAACTTTTTTTTTCTTGTATTTTTCTTCTACTGAGTCTTGTCGATGGCTTTCTCCGTGCACCGAGTTGCGCTTCTCCCATGAGTCAACACAAGTAACATATATGTCTCATGTGTGTCTCCATCTTTTTTTCTTTTCTGTATATATATATAAATATAAATATATAAAAATATATATAATGCTTATTATCACTTTCACCGGTTCCTCGCGTGATATTTCTCGACGCTAGTCGGGTGTTTTGGAGTGTTTCTGGCTGGACGCCGTTGTGGTCATCTTTTCTCATTCATATACAAGTACTCTTTTTTTCCTTCTTTTTTTTTGTGTCTGTGTGTGCACCTCTCCTCTGATGCACACTCTGTGTGTATGGGTGTATGCAAAAAAAAAAAAAATAATAAAATGATTCTCTATGAGAAACACAGATACACGTAGATGGATCTGGAGACATCATCTCGGAAAACAACAGAAAAATGGTGAGACTGAATCATAATAGCGGACCACACGACATCAGAAAAACATGGAGGGGCCCTTTGACGTTGTAAGCGAAGGGTGTCTCTCGCTCTCGCTCTCTCTCTATATATAGATGTATGCCGTAGCATTCATACGCGCATGGGAGTGAGTAGGGCAGGGGGAGGTGGTCCTTTTATTTTTATTGTGAACTGGACACAAAGCCCCTCCTTGCTTCATCCGAGGTAGAGACACCTCTCTTCCCACCAAGAGGGTTATTGTTTTTCTCGAAGACAGGAGATGGAGGTATGCGTCTGTATGTGCACAGGTGCGTGTGCACATTTCTTTCTGTAACTTCCAACTCCTTCCTCCCTCTCCTCTCTCTCTGGATTCTCATTTGATATTATTTCTTTACTTTTTTCGACCTGCCGCTGTTCACTCACATGTGGCCGACAACACCCCCCCCCCCCGCCTACACGTTCCACCCACCACACACATATTTATATATAAATATAAATTTATTTATTGATGTGTGTTCTTTTAAAGGGGCACAACAAACGTGTAGTGTGAGACACTTTTTTTTTCTCATCGAGAGCCATAAGTACGCACACACACTTACACACACACACACACACATACCCGCACGTCGACAAGCAGGTGCGTGGCCTCACGCAAACTACCCATCTCCAACTCGCGTACATGTGCGCCTCCCTGCCAGAATTTCTCAGCCTCTGTGTGCTTTGAGGGTATGCTTTTTTTTTCTGCCCACTGAGTAACGTTTTGTTTCTTTGCTTTCGTTCCCCCCTCCCGTCATTCCCATCCCGTTCAGTCATCCTGCTGCAATTTTTACTTCGCTGTCACCTTTCATTGTGGTGCTTTGTATCATCTCGTGAGGGGGGGGTAGTAGTAGTTCCTCTACACAGATGCACATTTCTGGTGCTGTCACCGCCGCTTGCGAGACTCTCTACATCCTGCATTGGGTTTGCTAAGGTTCTTCTCATTCGGAGAGCTTTTTTCATTTCTCCCACAGCCACGATCACACACACACACTTTCTGTACCTCCTTTGGCCACACGCCAACAGAAGAGAGGGGAAAAAGATCAGTTGAAAACATTCACAGGTGGAGGAGGGGGAAAATATTGCTGAACATTTTATTGTCTACCTTTTTCATTTCTCGTGTATATATATATATATATATATATATACATATATACATATACATATATATCGAGCACATTGATTTCTTTTGCTGACGTCGTATACCCTCCTTTTTCTCACTCCGCTTTTTCTTTTCTTTTTCTGTTCTGTTTCGTGTGCGCGTGCTCCGAGAGGCGACGGTTTCTTTCCGTATAAAAAGCATTTTTCTCTTTCCCCTCTTTTTTTTTTTGTTCGCCTCTTCTCAAAAAACAACAACATACATATATATATATATATATATATATATATATATATATATAGTATTTCATCTCTTATTCTCCCAAAGATCGTCGACCTGCTTTTGTTGCTCCCTTTCTTTTTTCTTTTTCCTGCAAATAACGAAAGGAAGGCACCCGACGGAAGAGACACAGCGGGAAGAAAAGAAAAAAAGGATCATCTTCTCACGTCCTCGAGGCCCTGAACACTTTGTCGAAGGGAAAATTCGCTATCCGTCACACAAACACACACAAAAGGGGAGATATAAAGAATATTTTGCGAGATTTCTCTTAAATTATCGATTCGTATATTTTTATTGCGTTCTACTTGGTTTGCGGCTGATCGGTTAATCATATATATTTATATATATATATATTTATATTAAAGGCGCAGGGTGGGACGGGTCGCACACGAGGAGTCGTATCAAAGTGATTTGGCGGAATCGCTTTGACGCTCACCTCTTTCGCGTTGTTGTTTGAGAAGATACATAATATATATATATATATATATTATTCCGTCCCTCCACCTCGTTGCACCCTCCCTCCGCCCCGTTCCGACTCCTCGTCTCCTTTCCACGACGGAAACACATTGGGAGGGACATTCTAGCTTTTTGTTAAATCAATATTTTGAAGACATCGATCATTTTATAGACACAAAAAAGCAACGAAGAAGGAAGACACCATAGGAGGGTGGGAATAAGCAGCCGTGACGAACCTCATCCGCTTATTATTTTTTTTTATTGATAGAGCGGTCCTTTACATCTCCTATTTTTTTTTGTTCGCGTATCATCGTACACGGGTAATTTTTTTTTTACCCCCCTTTCTCTTGTTTCTCTTAAAAAAAAATCGAGTGTTCAGCTTCTGTTGTTTCCCCCTTTTTTTTTACGATTCGTTGTCTAGGTGTTTTTTTCTTGTTTACGTGCTCGTTCGCCTTTTTTTTTTTAAATACCTGAAGCACCTGGCCGTTTGTGGCCCTGCCTTTGAAAGATATTTCTGATTTTAGGACTGGTGCTATTGTTTTCCTGTTCCGAATCGTGATCCCTCCCTCCCCCCTCCCTCCCCTCCCTCCCTGCTCCTCTTCTCCCTCTCGCTGACTCCATTCATTTTTTCTCTTTCTGGATATTCCACCTCCCCCCTTTACACACGCGCTCTGTAGCTTCAGGTTTCTTCGCCTCGATCACTCGCCTCTGGTTCTTCCCATATTCTTGTGGTCTCTTCGACACTTTTTTTTTTTTTTGGTGTGAGTGCCATGCAGGGGCCTGCGTAGCTTCGTCTCTCCCCTCTTCCCCCCTCCCCCTATTTGTGCACTCCCTTTTTTTGTCTTTTTTTATCGACGTAAAAAAAAAAAAAGTGCCACTGTCGTTGTCGGCTGCATGGTTTAAGCTTTTCTTAATAGGGTTTTCATTTTCGTGGTGTTGTAGTGAGCTGATTGCTCTGGCGCATATTCACTAAGTACACCTACATCACTTTTATTTATTTATCGCCCGTCTTTACCCCCCTCCCCCTATAAATATATAAATAAATATATAAATAAATATATATATTTATTTATATTTATATTTATATTTGCAACGAATTCCCCCTGGGGGAAAAAAAAAGGCGGAGTTCATCTCCCTGGCAAGGGAGGGAGGAGGAGAGAGAGAGAGAAAATAGAAGAATAAAAGACGACAAAGAATAAGAGAGATGGGCGCAGCACCAAGCCGTGAGACAGCGGAGCAGGTGCTCTCCGATCTTCCGTTCTACGGCCAGCGTCAGCAAATTATTTTGATTCCGCTGTTGAAGAAATTTTTCCCCTCCCCCGACTGTGCTTTATTCCTGCAGCTCTACAAGGCGCGATGTGACCCGGCAGTGCGGTACCACTACTACGCCAATGATGGCATGTGCCAGTCGCACTCGACACATGCCTCGCCGGTGTCGTCAACGGCACATATGGCACTCGAGAGCGTTGGCGATGTGGCCACCTCGTCCTTCTACCTGACCGATGTGATCGGTAACGCTCCCGTCTATTGCCCATCGGCTGATGTGTTCCCCCCTCTACCCTTCACTCAGGAGACCATGTATGATGCGTACATCACTAATGGTGGAGAGAAGCTGGTCTACGAAACAGATGAGGAGATGCTGTGCGCCTACCGTAGAGACCCATCGTCGGTGCTCCCGCTACCGTGTGCTGTAGCCTTCCTCTATCACCGACCCGCCTCAGCAGTCAATGCGACGTCGAGTGCGTCTGGGGGCACTGTCGCCAGTGAGAGGCACGCGGGACAAGATTGCACCGCTGCAACCGCCACCGGCGGCTCCAATGCCCTTCCTGAGGACTGCACTAGGGTCCTGGGCTTCTACGTGAAGGCAACGGGGTTCATCGGCGATGTGCGCCGGTTCGGCGCTTCGGAGCCGCGAGGGGGGCGGCACCTCGATTACGAGTTGCAGATGTTTTTGACCAGGTCAGCCGGGGACCACCACCGTACGCATGTTCTTTTCGCTGCGGTCTACACGTATGCGGAGCAGTGGCAGCGTGCTTGTCTGCATTGTGTGCCATGCGACCTCAAAGCGAAGGATCTGACGCCTGCATCGGGGCCAGGCGATCATAGCACCAGTAAGGACCTCGGTGACGCTCACTTTTATTACCAACCTTTCTCTAAGCCACATGATATGCTGGTGGAGGCCAGTCGCACCGTCGGTCATCTCCACCTCGCGAGGACCGAGAGAACCGATGCAGGCGAGCCTGGGCAAGATGCGCTCGAGTCGGGGGACACAGGGCATTTTTGGGCGCCACCGCCGCTCCTCGCACTCGTTATGCGTAGTCGCAGGGCGAATGTGCCGCTGCTGTGTTTCCTTCGTGAGGTGCGGGCGTGCGCGCGCTCTCTTTTTTTGTTTTATCTCAAACACTGTTTGGAGCACTGTACCACTCTGAAGGAGGGAAGCAGCGAAGATGCAGTTATCGCCAGTAACGGAGGGCATCATAGCACCGAGGGGCAGCCTCCCATCTTGTCTCCTCATCTCTGGGCCAATGGCAACTGTGGTCTCGAAATGCCCCCACCTGGGAGCACGCTAGTGTGGTTGCAGGAGGCGAGGCGGTTGTCCGTGTCGCCTGCTGAGGACAACGATGGGAGTGCCACCACGGATACGGAGACAATGCTCAACTTTTATATGACGGCTGGCCACGTGCGCACGTTGACAGAGTTTGTTATTTCCTGCCTTCTGCATCACATCAACCCTCTCGATGTTTTGCGACTCTCCTCCTCAACGAATATCTTGACGACGAAGGCGTTGACCTCTTCAGGTGACGGCAAGAAAGAATCTGACACGACGGAGGAGGCGACTGCAGCGGACGCACCAGGCAGCGACGCATCACGTATTTCCTCCTCCACGGCCGCGGCCTTGTTAGCCGCCAACCCTGTACTGGCGCACGCCGTCTCTCTCGTTCGCCTGCCGGATGAGGACATGCTCGTGCAGCCATGGCCACCTACGAGCCCGGGGGCAATCCTCTCAACTGCTCCCTCAGCTAGCGCTGACTGCTCTGATTCACACTTACTTTCGGCATGGCGACTTCGCTACACCAATTATCATCTGTTTTGGGTGGTGGGCCCCGATGTCGTGAAGCGCCGCTCCGCCACCGCTGCTTTTTTGCATTGGTATGGGGCAGAGAAGGCGCCTGTCGTGTGGGGGTATAGCCCAGACGCTGCTGGCCACGATGCCGCTGCGGTTCGCAGCGAGGGCACCACCGCCGATGGCGGTGGTGTGTCACCACAGCTCCTCTCATCCTGTTTAGAAAGCTGCATGTGCACAGTAGAGGTGGACGGACAAGAGGAGAAGCTGCTGTGCTGCAACACAGTTCTGAGCTTGGTCGCGCTTGCTTCCGGAGTCCCGGCGGAGTCACGAGTTCTTCGTGTGTGTCGTCTACCGCTGGAGGAGCTGCTGCTCGGTGAGTTGCGCAATGCCAGCAAGCTTGCTCGCGAGGCGGGGCCAGACGATCCCCATTGGGTGCGGCAGGTGGAGAGGAGTGGAAAGGAGGGGTATCAGGAGAAGTTCGCCGGGTGTGTGCTTCACGCTTCTGATCCGGCGGAGGAGGGAGCCACAGCGATGACAGCCAGCCACGGCGCTGAGGTGCCGGTCGTGCCGCCGGAGGCGGATGGTGTTGTCGGTGATGGGACATCGTGTCTGTGGCGGATCGACGTGGTGGATGTCGTTTATCGGATCATTGCTGTGACACCGCAGTTCCTGAAGCCAATCCGGAAGAAGCACCTCAAGAAAAAGAGGCTGCAGTGCAAGGAGGTCGCGAGACACAGCCCGGGTGTGGAATTCGTGCAGCCAGTCCTGCCCACCGCATTGGCAACCGTATCAGCGACGGCGGTCGCATTCGCAACCACACAGTCTGCACATCATGATGACACGGAATCAAAACACAGAGCAACAGTGAGGGACTCCATCGATGCAGGCTCGGGTATTCGGGGGCCGGTCACACCGGAGATCGTGCCCTCTAGCGGTGTTGCCGCCGTGTTGGGCTGTATGGAAATGAATGCTGTCTCCGCTTTGTGTGCGCCCGGCACACGAGCTACAAAGTCACAGAAGATGACTAACATCAATGTCGATCCACCCTCTTCGTGCACCTCTACTGCTGCTCCATCGAACGCTGTGGAGGAGGCAGCACGCGCCGCATCTGCCAGCGTGGGCAATGCAGTTGCTGGCGGTGCTGGACAGGTGAATTGTGCGAGAAGTGTGAGGGTTAAACCAGTACAAGGAATGCACTTTCCGAAAAGGGCAGAAGCCGCGCCGGCGGAATCACCGGCAACTGCGGCTCACGAGGCTGCGGTGTCTTCCGTGACGCAGCACGAGTCGTCACCGTCGTCCTATCCCGCTGGGCCGGCTGCCTCAGGGCCTCAGGCGGTGATGCCCACAGCTGCTCCTGCCGCTTTTTCATTCACTGCAGATATACCGATGAAGACAGGCGATGCTTTATTAGGCGCCAACGCCACACGGGTGTATGCCATCACCCCGGCCACAGCGTACGCGCAGAGTCCCACGGCTGCGAGACCCCGAATGGCCTCCGCCATCCCGCAGCCCTTGCAGCCTCGGGTGGCACCTGGTGTGTACAACTGGAAAGGTGAGTGTGACGCTAGTGCGGCAGCTGGTGCCTCGTGTGGCCCCCCAGGGTACAGTTGCCACCCTCCCCCGCCGGCGTACGATGCTTGTCCACTGTTCCCCCTGCCTCCCCCACCAGTGTTACGAGGCCCCTGCGAGCCCTATGGGCACAACCACGGTTACGACTACCGAGTTCTGCCACCGGCGCTGGCGTGTGCCGATACACAAAGTGTTTCGCAGGGAATACCACATTGCAATGGATACGACGACGTCCTCGATACATTTCAGTCGCGGTTTGGCACTGGTGGTGGTTGCAACATCCGAGAGAAGGATACCTCAGTGCAGTATATTCCGAGCAGAGGCGGCGGAGGAGCAGGTGCTGTTGGCGCTGGCAGGCTTGTGGGGGACAGTGGCTGCTCTGGGGATCCATACTATGCCTACACACATGATCTACAGCACGAGAAGGCACAGCCGACTCTGCGTCCGTCGCTACCAAACGCTGACGTGGGTGATGGTGACAGCAGAGGAGACGGGGTTGTGCGCGCGGGGCCCTACTCGCTGCTCTCAAAGTGTGGGGGCGTCGGCTACGAGGCTAGTCTGCCACCGGTGGCCGTGGCAGCCGGCGCCCATGTTTCTCAGGCCTGCAGTGAGACGGACCCATGTCGCGGGACACGAAGCAACGATCATGTAGGTGCTTTATCTTTACAGCGATGCGTCGGCTTTGGGGCGGACATTCTTGCACCTCGGGGTGGTTCTGTCCGGGAAACGTTGCATGGCTCTCCAACGGAAGAAGGGGGAGGGTCACTTCAGCGTGGCAGCACACCTGGACTTTGTGCTGCGAGCGCAATGCCCTCCATATCCTCTAACGTAAACTACCCCATCCACTGCCAAACAACTATCGTAGCACCACCACGACTGCCGCGTCAGGGATCCGGCACTTACTCGCCGCGGGTACTACACGACTCGGAGGGGGGCCATCACGCATCTGTGAGCAGCACCGGGGCCCTTCTGCAGTTCCAACCCGACGAGATTAACTCCATCGCGACGAGCGACAGCAACACGCTGATCGCGAATGTGCAGCACTCGAGTCACACCCGCTACGTGAGCAGTCCGTACCGGGTTGGCACCGCCAGGGTGGAGGATGTCGGGCTGGCATGCAGCGAGGGCGGCAGTCCTAGAGGGGGACCTGTGAATGTCACAGTGCGCATACGTCAACATCACAATCACCTTCATTCCCGCACAGCCAGCTACTTCAGTGACACCACCACCGACCCCGTAAGTGCGCATTTCCACCCCCTCCACGACTCGGGGCATTACATGAACAGCAATGCATCTGTGGCCAGTGGTGGCGGATCAGGGGGCGGCGCTGCCAGTCCGACCGGGGTGCCGATCTCGTACAGCTTTGGCAGTGCTGCGTCCTCGTCCATTCTCCTCCACGGGGCTTGCTGCGTAGCCGCTGGCGCTGCTTGCGAGCACGGCAGTCCTCGGGGGTGTGATCCTCACCACCCCCCAGCCTTCTTTGAAGACTTCCAGCAGCAGCATCGTCACCACCCACTGGGTGCTGTGGTGAGCAGCACGCGCAGCAGTGACACGGTGAACACAGCGCGGTTGGTCCACCAGCGTACGGGAACGTACCGGTGGGACTGGCGTACGGCCTCGTTGGACATCGGGGATGAGGACTGAGCAGCACGACAGCGATGTGTGCACCCCATTTTTCTCCACCTACCCTTCCCCCGACGGCAATTTTGCACAGCGTAAGATTTCATAAACTTATGATGATGTTATGACGTTTTTTTTTCTTTTGTTGGTCTGTGGGGGCTCATGAAGGGGTGGTTGCTGCGGGGTTTGGAGGTGGGGTGGGGTGGGGGGTTTCCTTGCGCGTTGCATGTGCCGTGGTGATCTTGTTCTGGAAGTGTGACGTGTTCTATTCACGTTAGCCTCTTTGCCCCCCCCCCCCCCCCTC
This sequence comes from Endotrypanum monterogeii, assembly GCA_000333855.2. Lineage (NCBI taxonomy): Eukaryota > Euglenozoa > Kinetoplastea > Trypanosomatida > Trypanosomatidae > Endotrypanum > Endotrypanum monterogeii. The sequence goes on along the minus strand of CM007315.1, from coordinate 688,034 downwards.
TCCCCCCAAGCGTTCTTCCCTTGTCCGTTAGTCCCGTCCCGTATGCCTCCTCAGTTTATTTCTCCTATTAAAAAAAAAATATATGTATATATATTATATTTATTTATATTTATATGTCAAGTTCCTTTCCCGCGTACGTCTTTTGAAAGGTGGATAGGAACGTGAGCTGGGGCACGGTTGACTTCTTTCTGTCGCAGACTCTCTTGTCTCCGACGACTCTCCAGTAACACATTTAAGCACGAAACAAAAAAAAAAAATATATATATATATATATATATATATATATATATATATA
>CM007315.1:674381-687076 GCA_000333855.2 Endotrypanum monterogeii | reverse complement strand
GTAAATACATATATAAGTATATATATATATATATATATATATATATATACATGTATTTTATATATCATGAAGAAAAATTTTATATTGAAGAGCTGAAGTCACAGATGAAAAATCGGCGGCGCAAAGTGGGGTGGGGGGGGGGGATGAGCGGGTCGAGGCTGTGCGCTGGGCTCACGGTCGCGATCCAGGGAGAGAGAGGCGACCCGCAGGGCAAAGGTGCATGTTGCATGTTGCTTCTGCTTAGTTTTTCCCAGGGTCATTGGCTTGCACCGCAGCTGGTAGGTGAGTGTGTGCACGGAGGTACTACTCTCTTTTCGTAGAATTAATTCTCTCTTAGTGCGCTGTTACTGCGAGATCTGAGCGCGCAAATGATGTGTGTGCAAGATGTTTGAAGTTGTGAGGGTACTCTGCACTAGTGTTTTTTTTTTTTGCAATCACATGATCAAGGCGCGCTTCTTTTCCCTGCTTCCTCCCGACGTTAATGTTTCTCTTCTCCTTCGGTCCTTGTGGTACTCGATCTCCTCCCTTCCTCCCTTCCTCACGTCTGAACTTTCTTGCTGGGGTGAGCATTTCTTACCTACCTTTCTCGATTGCTTTGTGTATGTGTGTGTGTGTGTGTGTATGTGTGTGTGTGTGTGTATCATGCTCTCTCCATGAATGCATGCATATCTCACCTCTCTTTTTGTTTTTCTTCCTTTCACTCTGCTGGGGGAGTCAACGGCATCCACGTGCGTGCACATCGAAGGAAAAAAGTACTCCGGGAAGCAATTGATCCACACTGCTCAAACGGTGAAAGGAAGAAAAAAGAGGTCTGCCCCTCCTCCTCCCCCCCTCCCCGCCTTGGGGCAAGTACGTAGATCATGGGTGTCGCCCCAAGCCGTGAGACGATCCGGCGACTGTTCACCGATGGGAATCAGACGAGCCCTTGGGCCCCAGGCAGTGGCCACGGGGGCGGCAGTGGAGGCACCAAGCGGCATGACATTATTCTCATCCCTCTCACCAAAGAATATTTTCCCAGTCCCGACTGTCCGTTATTTGTGCAGTTCCACAAGGCGCGCTGCGACGCCGCCGTAAATTACTACTTCAGGCGGCCCGGCAACCCGGGCGACCTTAGCTGCATTCCCAACTACGCGAGCTCCTACCGATTGCCAGGAGAGGAGACGCGTGCGCAGCGGCTCCGCCGACGCCAACAGGAGCGTGAGGCGCGTGCTGCTGCCGCATCGACCCTGGGGGGTGACGAGGATGTCCATATCGTGCCAGAGGAGCGTTACAGTAGCAGTGATGGTGATCATGATGAGGCTAGCGATGACGACTCGTACCCATCACGGGAGGCCCTCTACCGCGGCGTCATCGAACATGTGGAGGAAACGCTTTTCGATACGGATGCGGAGATGCGACAAGCTTTTGAGTGGTCACTTGCGCACCCGCACACCACCATGGGACCGGATGGAAAGACGCAGCGAAAGGTGCTGCCTGTCCTGTGCGCTGTTGCCTTTAGGTCAGACATCATGCGGTTCCAGAACTCCAATAATGCGGCTGCTGGAGGTGGCGCTGCGCGAACACCGTTTTTCCAGCCCTCTGCTGCTCCGCCAGTGCCTTCCTGCAATGGGGGTGGTTCTTCCATTGCGATGAGTAACATGCAGGCGGCACTGGAAGCGGGGGTGTACATGTTCGGTTCTATCATCAATATTGTAGGCTGTTTTGGCTTTGTATCCATGCAAGAGGATGTTGAGGATGCACGTCGGGCCTCGACGAAGGTTTCCACGAGGACGAACCAGGCCACCAGCTTGCTCACCCCAGGCTCCATGCCGTCTCACTCATCTGTGCCAGGGGGCACGTATCACAATGACCCGTACTCCTTCACAAGCAGTCAGGGCAGCAGTGGAAGCATCAAAGGTGTATCGCCCATGAAAAGCAGCGGCACACTTTTAAGGGCGCGCGGGGTCGGTAATAGGGGTGTCCGTCATCTTGCTTGCGTCGGTATATTCGAGGACGTAATGACGTTGCCGCCTCCAGTGGCCGCGCCGTTGGCGGCGATGGTGTTTCTTACCAAGTCTGCTGGTGAGCAGAACCTTGGTCGTGTGACGTACATTGCCGCGAGTACATACTATTACCAGATGATACAAGCGGGGCTGATTGAGCGTCAGTCGGTAGTGCAGATGGAGGGCCCCTGCTTTTATTCAGCTCAGACGGCGGCCTCCGCACCGCCCTGCCCTCCTTGCGACCACTGGGCCAATAGTGTTGCTTCCGCACCTGTGAGGGGTATACCGCTGCCTGCGGGTATGTACGGTGCTGCTGCCGCTGGGGGTGTCCATGCTGCGCCAGCTCCTCCGACGCTGCCCTTTGCGCCTCCGCAGAGACCGCCACGGCCTTTTCTGCCTCCGATGGAGACGTTCAGCTTTTCTAGCCTCCTCACCAACATTCCCATTCTTTCTTTTCTGTACGAGATGAAATGGCGGTGGGGCTACCTCGGTGTCCTCAAAGGCGGCACGCCAGCAAACGACACGGCGTGCCACAGCAGCGCTGGTGGCCACCTGGCAGATCCACAGATGGCGGGCATGACAGCTCGCGGTCCGGGTACCATGATGGGCAACCACAGCACCGGCGGCTTGGCTGCCGCTGACCGCAGCGTGGGCCAGGGCGTCACCGACGAAATGGAAATGTGGATTACCGCTGATCAGATGATCCACGGCCGTATCTCGAAGGACCTGGCACAGCGCCTGTGCTGGTCCCTCGCTGAGCGCCCTGAGGTGATGCAGGAGCGCGTGGCGCAGCTGCCGAGCGAGGAGAATGGGTACTGGCGGTACCGCGGGTTGGTGGATCAGGCGCACCCACCACCGATTCCGGAGCCCGGGCGCGTTGTAGCAATTCACCCGAGGGACGTCTATGTAATGGGCAGTGATGTCTTGCCTGGCTTCAATGAGGGCGATATTCTGTGCTTTGACCCTAGCCGCCTCCTGTGGTTTGCAGACCACTCCATTCCGCTCGAGGGTATCGTCTTGGCAGCGATGCGGCCCTACTGCAAGCAGGCACGCGAGGCAGAGCCAGAGGACAGGGCGTGGGTTACACGGGTGTGTGATCGAGCGGAGGCCGAGGCTTTACAGAGCACCGAGGGCGATGTATGGTACTCACCCCCACCCCCGAGCGTTGAGGAGCTGGAGCTACTTCATTCGCACCCTAACATGGTCCACACGCACGAGCACAACGGGAATTTTTATGTTTACCGCTTTGAGCGAGATGGTCAGGTCTACTATCACGGAACAGTACCGAACTTTGCCAATCCCAACAAGAAGAGGCAGGCCGCCACGAGCGGCACACCTGTTGCCCCCCTTTCAGGGGCGCACAGTACTCAGACTTCCGCTGGGACACCAACTGCTTCTTCTTTGGCGTGTTCCAGAGCACGGCCACCACCGATAATGTCCTCCTCGGCTGCCACTACTAGCGCAGCCAAACAAACGAGTGTGCCTGTCCCCAAGACCATAGCCAGCGCCCTCTTTTCACTGCTTCCAGCCTCGCGTGCCACGACGCAGAAGGGCAGCAGCGGCACGGCCGATCATGGTGGCGGTACGACAGCAGGATCGGGATCGAGTGAGCAAGGCGGAAAGGCGGCTCTACAAACCAGTGCACCCGGTGGCTCAGGCAGCATCTCAGTGGCCCCAGCAGCTGCATATCTGGCCACACCAGTCATTTCATCAGCTTCCATGGAGGCGATGAGCACTGCTCGACGGTGGGTGCAGGCACTATATAGTTATGCCTATGGCGCGCCGAACCTGCATGCGACACGTCGAAGCTCAATGGGAGCCACACCGCTCGGGACTTCTGGAGGGCCGCCGCGCCCGCCGGTCATGGGGGAGGTTGCCATGGCCAGCGTCCCAGGAATGAACCACCATGGGGGCAGCTGTAAGTCGATGCAGCATGGCTCACATGGCACGACGCCGACGTCGGTGAACACGCCGGGCGGCTGTTCCAGCGCAGCTGCTGTTGATGTCGCTGTGTGGCCGCCATACCGGCGAATATCGTCGGCCACCGCGCCATTGTTGAGTGCAGTTCCTACTTTTGTGTCGTACTCTACCCCTACGACGCCAACACCTACTGCCACCGCTGGCGTATTCGTGCATCAACACTCGCGCTCATCCTCTCGAGCACAGTATTCGCAAACGAGTGCTCAAGCTGCGGGTGATGTGTCTCTCTCCGCGTCGCCGGCCGCCACCACAGGTGCTGCGGTCACCTCTTCGTCAAAGCCGATCATGCGTTGCTTGGAGGATGGGGGCTACGAGTGGGATTGGCGGGGATAGTGAAGGTGTGAGACGATGCTTCTATGGAGATTTGTCTCGCGCAGCCTTTTAAAAAAAAAATATTTATTTATTTATTTATTAGTAACATACAAAGAGGAAACATATAATGGTCTCTCTGTATGTCTGTGTGTGTGTGTGTGTCTGTGTGTGTGTGTGTGTGTGTGTGTGTGTGTGTGTGTGTGTGTGTGTGTGTGTGTATGTGTGTGTCTGTGTATCTGTGTGTGTGTGTCTGTGTGTGTATGTGTGTGTGTGCGTGTGTGTCTGTGTGTGCGTGTGTGTCTGTGTTTTATTCTTTGCTTTCTTCCTTGTCCCCTTCTCTGCCCTCTTCTCCCCAGCGCTGACCGTGGCTCGTGTTGGCCACCGACTCGCATGTTAACTGAAGTCGAGCACATACAAGTTCGTGGAGCCTACAGCTTGTGATTTGAGACCCAGTGATGAGGCGAGGAGGAGGGATCTAGATGGAGGGTGAACCACGTTGTATCCATACATACAGGCAAGGTGTGGAAAAGGATGATGGCTCTTCTGTCCGCGGCGGGATAACCGTATGTATGCCGCCGCCGCCGCCCAAGCAGCAACAGCAGTAGCCCCCCTCCTTTTTTTTTTATATATATCTTTTCGTTTTCTCCCCCTTTGATCGCCACGGTTGTCTTATGCATTCACAGACAGTATCGTTCGATGTTGTGCTCGTGTGCATTCAATGAACTTTTGCCCTTCTCGTTCCATCTCTATTTTTATTTTTATTTTTGTTCACCACGAATGCCAAACACACGAACAAATACACACTTCTCCGTCTCATGTGCCAACGGTTTGTAGTGGTGTGATGATTTTTGGTGTGCGGTTTGTCCTCCCCTCTCCCCCCTCCCCCCTCCCCCCTGCTAACATGTTTTGCCGTACGTGCTTTTACACACACACATATTATTATATATATATATATATATATATATATATATATATGTGTGTGTGTGGTGTGTGTGTGTGTGTGTTCAAGTGAGAGCTAATTTGTTTTTCCCGTTGGTATTGGTATGCTTTGTTCCACTCTTATTGGCGTGGTTTTGTTGGTGATTGCTAGTTACTTGATGATTTCCGTGTAAGCTGAGGTGTGTGTGTGTGTATAATCGTGGACGCATGGTGCAGAAAGGGAGGAGCGACTGTCCTTTTTTCCCTTTCTTCATCGAAAGAGGCAATCGATGCAAGAAAGGAGGGAAATTATGCATCTCAGATGAAGACAGAGCACGAGTTTCACTACCAATGATGTTTTTGGCTTATTGGATCGTGCTACAGATCTCCCCCTTCCCTCACATGCTGATCTATATACACATACACAACAGAGGAAGAAAGTCCCTCGCCTTTTTTCTCTCCTTTTCCGTCACGCTCTCGCTGTATTTGGTTGCATAGACAAAATAAAAAAAAATCTAATTATTTGCATTTTTTTTCTCCCCCTTTTTGTGCGTTTTGTCTACCCGCCGGAGATGTTTATGGTGGCAGTAGTGCAAAAGGAGGATCTGTAGATCTATTCTCGCATCTTCTTACCTCATTTCGTTGTCTTCATCGATGAGCTCCTCGGGGCGTTCTATTTGATTGTTTCCTGACTGTAGATAACTCGGGGAGGGGGAAGTTAGGGAACCAGCAACAAGAAAAAAAAGGAAAACATGTGAGAAACATATCAGATGTGCGGTGAGGATGTTACCGGGGGAGGAGAGGGGAAAAAAACGAAAGAAGTGATACCGACAACAAATGAGCATAATGTACCTTTTTTTGTTGGTTTCTTTGTCTCATCCGCAACTCTTCCCTTCCCCCAACACTCAGACACACACACACACACACACACACACACACACACACACACACACACACACACACACACACACACACACACACAGACGTCCGTGTGTCTGTGTGCCGCGCATGCACATACATAAATTAAGATATGTCTATCTATCTACATATATATATATATATATATATATATATATTTATACAGACATCAAAAAGACAACAACAGTCGAAAAAGTCACCATTTTTTTTTTTGTTGCCTTGAAGACTGCGCTGTGCCATTGATACTTGTAGGTCACTGTTGCTGCCCCCCCTCAAAAAAAAAAAAGAAAAGTGTTCATCTAATTTATGTCTTTTGGTTGCCTGCCCATTAACCTATCCCCCCTTCCCGCACGTGAGGTAGTCAGGTCCTCTTTGAAGACAGAAAGTGCTCTATCTGATTTATAATGCGACGATCTTTTTTTTTGTGTCCACTGCACTCTACTCTTTGCTGCCACATTCCCTTTTTTTTTCTCTTCTATTTGATTTACCTTACGTTGAATGCCCAATGTGTGTGTTTCGTTTTTTTTTTCCTTTGGTTGTGAGCTCATCTGCATGCGCGCTTTGAGACGTACTGCGGTCGCTCTGTCATACACACACACAAACATATATCGCACACACTTCCAAAAAAGTATTAAAAAAAACATTCACACACACACACACACACACACTCGCGCTGCAGTTACAGGTGGCAAGCTGCCTTTTATCCTTCTTGAGGCACGTGCTTGCAGGTCTGATTTTCACGTGAGTTGCCGGTCGTAGAGGCCCTTCCTTCCCTTCACCTTCGGTTTCTCTTCTCTGAGACTCGGCTCTTGTTTTCATTGATTTTTTTCACCGTCTTCACGTTGGTGTTGCGCACGCTTTGATATTTTTTGAAGACTTCTCCCTTGGCAACGGGCCATGTCCGTCCATTGCCCCAGCATCGATACGGTGACTCCCTTGGTTGCTGATATCGTGGAGCGCAATGTACACGCCCTTACCAACCAGGCGTCAGCTTTTCCCTCACCCCCCATCGAGCTTCCCCTCCGTTCTATCCAGGCAGTGGTGGGCCAGGCCTTTCCTGTGCTGAAGACGCGACGTTCGTACGGAAGGAGGAGCGTGATGTGGAACGATGCAGCGGATGCTTTTCCTTCGCCGGAGCCCTCAAGGGCACCGTTGCAGCATGCTACGCAGGCGTTAGATGTCCTGAGATACAGCGCACACGTGCAGCCTCAAGGGCCCCACCGAACCTCTGCAGACCCGTGCATGGCCAGCAATGAAATATCGGGACTGTCTGCCATCCGAGCATCGATTTCCGTAGGCTCAAAGGTGCCTGTAATTGCCGCTGGCGGTTCGGCTCAGCAGCGGTTGCCGGCTCACCAATGGTCTGCGTCCGAGTTTGATCAGCTTCAATCCGGCTACTACGTGGAGCCTGTGGCCCTGTGCTGCTCAAGGACCAGCGCCGCTGATGCGGAGGGGATGATGGCCACTCGTGTTACATCAGAGGCATCACGTCCGTCTTCGTGCGTAAAGGGTGAGGACTTTTTCTTACTTTTGTTTCAGTGTGTTCGTAGTACAGTGCGGAAGCATCAGCAGATAGCGCTCGAAGTTCTGTTAGCACATCTGAGCGGCTTGGCAGCAAGCACTGCATCGTCGGCGCCAGCGAGTATGACCGAGTCGGTGGCGCTACGAGACCGCTGCCTCCACGGCCCCGATTGCGCTCCTTTTTTGTTTTTCCTCCTCGAGATTCTCGTCTCAGCGGGGCACCCGGCAATTGTCGAGCTGACTGCGACTTGCTTGCTGCTGCTGCTGCGGGGTTTGAGTCGCGGCGAGCCTACAGCTGCAAGAGGGAGTGCGGGAGCTTCTGCATCTCGAGAGAGCGTGCTGGGGGATTGCAGCGCCGCTTCGCGGTTCGTGGAGGCCCTCGCGGAGCTTGGCAGTCCGGCAGGGGACCATCCAGAGGAAGACACGGTGGAGGAGGGCGGTGACGCCGGGAGAAACATGGGCGTTGGAGACTCGGATGTGGATGTGTCGGAAGGTGACCGCGATTTGCTTTTCAGCGAGGTATCCGAGCTCCTGCGCGGTCCCGATGCTCGGCTGGGACTGGAGCAGCTCGGGCTTACAAACAAAGTTTTAGGGGCCATGCGCTTACTGCTCTTGTCGCCGAATATCCCGCCAATGGGCGTGGTCCCAGGGGGTGCGGGTGATGGGAAAGGCTCTGACGACGCGGTGGGCCAGGAATGCCATGGGGGTGTCGCGCCGAGCACGGCGTCGTCCCCTTCTCCATCTGCTGTTGCTCGCTGTTCTACACATGCGGAGTTTATTTTTCTGGAGCTGCTTCTTTGCGGAGGGGTTGGAGTGGGCCGGCGTGCGACATGTCAGCGGGTCGCTGAGGACCCTTCCTTCCGAACGTGGGTCGAGGCACAGCTGTCGGCGGTGGTGCTGGGTCACCGGCACCTTGAGGACATCACAGAGCTACTTTGTGTGCTGCAACATCTTTCACACATTCCAAGCGCGTTGAGAAGCCTTCTCTCTGGTGTGTCCACGTGGGGAACGCATGACTCGAACAGTACATCACATCCCCGAGGTGACGTTGTCATGGCAGCGCATCAGCGCACGGAACAGCATTTCTATGAGACGTGGCTTCTTTTTTTTATTCTAGTGTGCTCCACAAGTGCAGCCGAGGTACGCACAGTGCGTCATGCCTCTTCTATCTTGTGGTCGATGCTAATCCTTCGCTCATGTGCGCGGCTGGGGCACCAGGAAAGCAGTGGGTACATAAATGACGAGATGGATGGTGATGGTCCAGGTCACGCGAAGCGCGTTATGATGCATAGCAGCTGTGGCATACTGCAGGATATCAGTGATACACTGCTCTCTGAGGGCTTACACATCGGCGGCGGAGTTGTTATGGAGATGTGGTTTCTCCAGTACACGCGTGGCTACGGTGTTGCTAGCGCTGCTGGCCGCGCGTGTACTGGCCACTTAGATCACTACTTTCTAGACGCCGCGCGAACCGCGCTCCAGTTATGCAGGTCACCTGCAGAGGACCTCTTACCTGTGGGCGCTAACGATCACTTCGGCAGCGGGAGCCACGATGCGGTGACACCAGAGGCGGAGGTTGCACAGCGGTTACTGCTGGAGATTCGATGGGCAGCCAGTGCCCATTTTTTGTCGACTTACCTAACACAGGTGTGTCATGGCGCACAAAAGCCGGTGCTCTATGCACTCTGCAATACTGAAGTTGATACGCAGGCAGCGGTGCGGTTTCTCATGCAGTCAGTGGTGCTGAATGCCAGCCAGCGCAGCGATTTCTTCGCGCGCCTCACGTCTCCACTGCTGTCAAGGTCGTGGAGACGCAGTGCTGACGGACTTTGTCCATCCAACAGCGGAGGGGCGCACCGGGACAAAGCTCATGGTGTCCCCGCGCTCCTGGTCGGAGCTCCGTTGCTTCCCGTGGCGGCTGCGGCTCTCCACCATACAGTTGAGTCTGCTATTCGTACAGTCATGCGTCATTGGCTGAGGGATTCCTCAGGGAACACTGAGTTCGTTGGGGGTGCCCTGGAGGCAGAATCCGCCGTGTGCGATCATTCGCTGTTTCTTCTCTCTTGCAACGCTGCATCGCTCTACGCCAGAACTCGTTTGTGTCATGCGCTGGCGGAGGTGTACCCCGCTGTTGCCCTTGACATGGCGTTGGGTTACGCGCTGCTCATCGTACACTCGTTCGAGGAGGCGTGTCTCCGTCTTAACGAATCTGCGGCTGTGCGACTTCAGGTGGATGAGTTGTGCACCATGGCAGTAGCTGTGCAGCTGCTGGAGCGTTTCGGCGGCAGTGACTCGTGCAGTGAGACAACGTTACGGCGCTCGGCGCTTTCCACCGCAGACCCGCTCGACGACACCGCACTAACCCCACGCTGCGCTCGAGAGGTGCGCATCGGTGCTTTTTTTCTCCTCCATTGTGTGGCAGTATCAAAACACTGCCTTGATGTCGTGCCCTCATGTCTGCCACTACTCCTGCTGCGTCTTCCCGTGGGGACAACACAGCGGCCGAAAGGAGGGTTTGCTGCTATCACCACAGGATCCATCGCAGTGGATGACGCTCAGCTCGAGCCTCTCATGCATTCCCTTCAGTCGGGGATTGAGCTCACACCGATTCCTGTCTTGCTGGGGAGTGCCAAGGATGCCGATGATGTGGCTGCTTCTTCCACCTCAGAAGCTGTGGTTTCCTTCAGCGGTGCGCCACGCAGCTGGGTTCTCTACCCCCTCTTTGACGACTCGTTCTCAGCAAAGCACCTGTGGGCCAGCTGGCTGCGTCGTCTTCTGGGTCTACACCAGCGCGTGAAGGACGTCCTCCGCTGGGATGAGATTTTGAGTCACACGCTGCTATGGACTTTGTCGCATCGCCGAGAGCTGTGGCACGATTGTGGTAATGCCGTCTGCGAAGTCGCAGAGGCGGGTGTGAGCTCCTCGGTCCTCCCTCTCATTTCCGCTACGTCGTTGTGCGAGTTGATGGTGGACTTGTGCACCATCCTTCACGCACAGTCAAGTGTTTCTTCCGAGGCGTGCTGCTCCGCTAACTCTGATGCTGTGATCTCTGCAGCGGCATCGCGATCACTAGAGATTTCTCTGGCAGCGTACAGCGACGCACCTTCTGAGGATGGTCTTCCACTGCTGGTGCACGCCCTTTTGGCCTTTACGGCGGCACACTGCTCTGCCCGCACGGCACTGGCTGCTCTGCAACTGTTGCTTGTCACGCCCGTCTTGCATATTTCATGCACAATCGGCGCAGGGCAAGAGACACATGGCGAGAGTGCTGATGAGAAGAGACGAGATCATTCTGCAGCGGAGACAACGCCCGGATCGCGCAGCACATCTGTAACCACACAGGTATGCTCCTGGTTGCATTCTTGGACAGCGTCTCAGAGGTGGAGGATGCAGTCGGCTAGGAGCGTCTGCTGGAGTCTAGACGACATCGTCGCACTTGTCCAGTTGGTGGGCCCTCACTTACGCGACGACAGCAGCAGTGAGCGAAGGAGCTCACACAAAGGATACGCGAAGGGTGAACCCATAGAAGTATACCCTGATCCTCAGGAGGCCGTGCGGACTGGATCTTTCGTTCCAGAGGTTGCTGCGAGGGATAGCATGTGGTGCGTGCGCTGCCTGACGGAGGGGTTTCTGCAATATTACCTGCAGCAGCGCATCGCCACGAGCGGGGGTCTCTCCGTCATAGAGAAGATGGCACTTCGATCAACACTGGAGGACCTGGACTGGCGCCCTAAGGTACTATGGCCTCATCTGGAAAACGTGTAGATGTGCAAAGCGTACCGACGGCGTGGGGGTGTGCTTCCTTGGCGTGTTCGTTGACTTGAAAAAAAAAAAAGAGTTGACAGCAAACCAAACGTTGTCTTCTCAGTTCGCAGAACCCCTCGAACAAAATGCCGGAGCAAAGGAGGATGTTCTCATGTCTATTCGTTGGGAATCCGCTGCTATCCCAGAGGGACAGCCCTCCTTCCCCCCCCCTCGTCCACACACACGCACCTACGTCCACAGAGTTAGTGCTTGCCAAGGAAGGGTAAGGACGGTGAGATGGTGAAGCTGACCGGCGCATCAATTGCTGTGCTGTAGTTCCACTGGGAGGGAGTCTTTCTCGTTTTGTTCCTACGCATGCTTGTATTCCTCCACGCAATTGGCGAACACCCGATGATGATATCAGCGTGCGTCTTTATTTTATATAAGAGTAAACAAATCAATAAATATATACATATAAATATATAAATATATAAATAAATATATAAATATAAATATATATATAAATATATAAATATATATATGTATATATATGTATATATATATAAATGTGTGTCTGTGTGTATCTTCCCTTATTTTCATCTGCGCCTGTCTCTCTGCGACGGCACCCGCCTGCAGAGGGTTGAGCGTATTGTGATGGATAACGGGGGAATAAAACGAGAAACAAAACAAAATAGTCATTAGACTAATAAAACATGGAGGTGTTTTCATTCGCCACCCCTCCTTTTTTTTTTTCCCCCGTGCAAGCGATAACTCCAGGCAGCAGGAAGTAGGGACACACAGGTACACTGTGCGATAGGGTCTCACTCCAACCGGGGGTAGGGGATGGGTATCAGCATACGACGGCGTTGCAAGTGGTTGTTTCTTGGTACCGCTAGAAGTGTGCTGATACCACCGTATGATATATATTTGAGGGCAACGTGACGTATGCTTCAGCTTGGGAGGTGTGACTCATATTGTTCATACACCATCGTGAACACTACTGAGATGGTTGGCGGGTAGGCTGAAATATCGTTTCTACAACAACAACAAAAAGAGTAGCAGCGAGGTGCTTCACTGCGGAGACGATATCCACCATAGTGCTATGGGGGAGAGAGAACCTGTATCACCGCTAGTCTGAACCCGAAATGTGTATGCGACGTGAGGTTGCGTACACTGCCGCACATGTAAAGGTTGATACTAGAGCTCACGTCGGAGATGTCTCTGTGCCGTGTGTGTGGGGAATCACCAATTCTTCTTTGACATCCGCTCTGCTAACGCCCACCAAAAATTACCCCCCCCCCCCCCACCACACACACACAA
>CM007315.1:450903-544025 GCA_000333855.2 Endotrypanum monterogeii | reverse complement strand
CGTCCTACCTCCCTCCTCCTACCTACCTCGTACGTACCTACAACTAAATAACTAATATACTACTACTACGTACTACGTACGTAGTAGTAGTATGTATCTTCTCTCTCTTATATATATATATATATATATATATATATATATATATATCTGCGTATCGGTGTGGCATTTTCATGTGTCTGAGTGTCGTTTTGTGCGTTGCACATTCATCTGCGCAACGCACCAACTGCCTCGGACTCGAGTGGGGTCCTCCCCATCATCCCACAAGCACCAGCCCACACACAGACAGAGAAAATCTTTTTTCCTTAGATCCATCAATTTCGGCTTAGCACGAGTGCAGAAGGAGGGGGAGATGAGGGATGGAGGGTGCTGAGATAAGAGAGCTTCTATACATTCTCCAGGGATTGCACAGGTGTATGGGGCGAGAATATATTTTTCTCGCACAGATATTGTCATCCCTTTCCCCACTCTACATGTGCCCCTCGTCTCTACCTATCCTTACGAATTTTCTTAATTGGTCCTGTTTGCATCAACTGTATTGATCGTGGTAATAATCATAGATATTGCTGCTAGTGTGCATCTATATATATATATATATAGATAGATAGATGGATTGACAACTCTTGGTAGATCTATCTGTGCCTTGAGGCATACGCCGGAGGGAGAGAGTAGTACGTGGAAGCATGGTGGAGATTGGGGAGGGCAAAGGACGGAGGTTCTGTACATCAAGTGTGAAGAAGGATATTAGCACCCAGCACAGAGAGCTGGATCACACTGAGCTTCACCTTTTTTTTCTTATGTGATGTGTGCATCTCTGAGGAACAAAAACAACGTGTTTTGTGTCAACGCGAATGTCTGTGTCCCTTGTCGCGATAGGCGCTTCGATCTACATCCGTGGTTTCCTGAAGTCCCCTTTTTTCCTCCTCCTGTCCCCCTTTCTTACCTCCACCATTGACACGGTGATGTCTTCCCTTGACCACATATTCACCGCAACGTTTTTTAATGATTACTTAGCTTTTCCTTTTTTTTTCCCACACCACTGAGATTTTCTTTGGTTTATTTTATTTACACCCCCTTGCTCTGCGCGTGTAGACGTTATTCTGCGCACCCACCCCCATGGCGGCTGATCGTTTGCTTTGGGTGTGTGGCTCCGCCCTATCCCCTAACTCCCTCCCCCTCCCCTACGTTTGGTGGCTTGCAGGTCCTCTACTTCCCAACTATTTTTTTTTGATCTCTTCACTCAACTACCTGGCGTTGCAGTGATTTTTTTTTTTGTATGCAAGCCCACCGTCCCCCCATGCTCCGACTGCTCATTTAAAAGAATACACAAGAGTCCCCCCCCCTTCCTCCCCCATTTCCTGCCCTATCGACTGCATCGAACACGGTGTGAACGGACTGCAGAAACAATATCGTGTATAGTGAAGTGATGGCGCGTGTAGTCAGTCAGGATATGGAGGGGAGAGGGGAAAGAAATGTTGTATGCCGCCAAGTCACTTCACAATGGGCGCGAGTACTGATGTGGGGACATGAGGTCAGCGTTGGCTGGGGAAAAGACAGAAGACACTTATCAGACTAAATCCAATATGAAACTATTTCTTTTATTTTTTTTTTCTCAGATATTTTTTTTTTCGGTATTTCTTTTTTTTTTCGTGGAATTGATTTGTGTGAAGTACACACACATACATACATTTTCTCAAGTTTTTTAACACTCATCGTTTTCTCTTTCTTCTGCCGCTGCAACCACAAAGCTTTGCGACGCATCTCGCCTCCCATTAAAGGCCGAGACGTTGTTTGCCCCCCTCCAGAAAAGAAAAACTATAAGATACCTTGTTCTTGGTGTTTCTTTTTTGTTGTTGTTTATTCTCGTGCCGCGCCAGTTATTTATTTTTTTGTTTCTTGAGTAGCGCCGTTTCGCTTTACAAAAGTGGGTCACTCGTATAAGGCGCTTCTCTGTCCATGCTCGATGATTTCTCTCCCTCCCACACCCCTTTCTTTCTCACCACTTATGATACCTTTCTTTTTTTCTGTGTGATGAGGACATCCCCTCTCTCACATAGACTATTCATTTTTTTTTATTCTTTCGTTTACGATCTGACAGCACACATGCATATAGATATATACATATAATTGCTTTTTTTTCATTACCCTTTTTTCCCAAACGATTGCTTCTATCGTGGACCGGATTTGATGGGCTGATGATGATTACAACCCAACAACGGAATATATATGTATATATATATATATATATATATTTATATATTCGTGAAGAAGAAGAGGAGAATCGACAGCGGCAGCATGGAATTTTTAAAGGTTCAGCACTATCGAAGCTTCTCCTAAATTTCTTTTCGTCGGGTGAGAAGGAAAAGAAAACGTAGAACGGATCGTGGGGTCTGGCGACATTCGTAGAAAAAGATAACACCGTGTCTTCCCTCCCCCCCGCCCTCCTCCCCTTTTTTTTGTTTTTGTTTTTTTTAATTCCCTCGATTTAGTCGACCATTTACGATATGTACCTGCGAATATCTCCATTTTTTTTTTTCGGTGTATGTTTCTGTTTATGCTGGCCTCTTCAATATCACAACGGCATATTTTCATTCTAATGTTTTTTTCCCGTTGTTTTCAACAATTAAATTTTATTTTTTTATGGTATTGTGATGTATCTTCTCTACTATCCTATGTCACACCTTCTCGCCTTTTCTTCTCCCTCACGGTTCCCTCCATCTCCCCTCTCTCTCCTATTTATGAATTGATGTGTCCTCACTCTCTCATATTTTTTAATCTTTCTGAGCGGTTGAGGCAAACGTCAAAGAAAACTTTTTATTTTTTTTTGTTGGTGCTACTGGATACACTGTGTCCCCCCCACCACCTACGCACCCCTCTACGTGGCTGTCGATGCTCAAGCGTGCGGCGGCGAGAACACTGTTCGCTTGTGCGATTCTATGTGTACACGCTTTGACATAAGCCCCATTTATGCATCAACTTTTTTTTTTCACTCTTCACTATCATCATGATCATTACGACTAGCGTCGGTCATATATTCGTCATTCTATTAACAGGTGTCTTTTTATGAGCATACGGTTTCTTTTTTTTTTTTGATGTTTTTCTCTCCCCCTCCCTTTATCCGTTCCACACACGACGCCATCGGCCTCTGCCTCCCTCCCCCCCCTTCCAAGCACACACACGAAAAAAAAAAAAAATAGGTCAACAATAAAACTTTTTTTTCGGAAACACCCTAACGATCTCACTTTCGTGTAAGTGTGAGGCTTCGTAGGGTTCACGTACCTTTTTTCTTTTTTTTTCGGTGTGTTTGTGTGTGTGTGTCTATGTGTGCACTTGGAATTTTTCATATACTCACGCGTAATGAGCAATGACGACAGGAAATGGGCAACGATAGCGAACGGGAAAAAAAAAACAGATATTTTTGGGGGGGCTCCACAGATCATAATGGTAATCTATGGAAACAAAAACACGTTCTGTGTTGCACAACGTTTTTCTGTTTTTTTTTAGTTATTGTTACGTCGTCTTTTCACCATCAAATCGGATTATATATATATATATATATATTGTTAATATTATGATTATTACCTGGTTACATTTTTAGGTGTGGCATTTCTTTTCTCCAACGCTCACCGAAAGCTTTCCTAGAAAAATGGAACGTGAAGCCTACAACATTGTTGGATGCATCACATCACCCATCTAAACACACACATACAAGAAAAGGGGGGAAGTGAGATTTCTGTATAGCTACATATATAAATATTTATTTTTTCACTATTTTCTGTCGCGGGAGGCTGTTCGATCGGGGTTTGGGCAGTCTCGCGCGTGACTCAATGTACGCGAAATCTTATCCGAATGTCTTCGAACACCTTTCCCCCACTGAGCGACTTTTTTGCCCCTCCTCTCCTACTTCCTCGAAGTATTCCTCTCTCATTTTTCATAATATTCTTCTTTTTTTTCCTCACACATCTCTGCGCTAAAGGATTCCCTGAGTCAAGAAGGAATGCGCCCCTCCTCCTCCCCCAAAGAAAAATAAGATTCATATATAAATATATATATTTATATATTTTTGATCTCTAATACTCGCTGTTCGATTTCCATTTGTGATGATGACAACGCCCGCTTCCCTCCCGCTCTCTCTGTGTCTGTGGGTAGTCAGGCGATATTTTATCATGAAGGCTTCCCGTGTTTGCTCGCACCCGCAGTGTATGAAATATGAGAAAGAAATATATATATATATATATATCGAATCGCCTTTTTTTCTTACGCCCTTCCCCCCCCCTCCCCATCAGAAAAACAAAAAGAGAAAAGATCGTCACTTTTGGCCAAAGATACACGCAATCAAACCTCACGAGGGAAATCCATCACCGTCATGTTGAGGATCGTTAGCTCAGAGGGGCGCTCATTCATCCCTGCCACTCTTTTCAGCGACACAAAGCCACCCCCCCAATGTGAAGAATGACAGTGGTGATATGGGAGGAAGAGGGGAGAGGGGTGATCCCGCGTAAGTGTCGCATGGGTGTCCTCATCACAGCACCCTGAGTTTTTTTTTCTTTTGCTTTTCTGGTGTTTGTGAAGAATCATTTTTCTGCTTCTTCGCCACCCCCCATCTCTTATGTACATATGCACTAGGTTCTCGCTTGTTTTATTGTCTCTCTCCTTTCTCCCCCTTCTGCTTCTTCACAATCCCTCATTCCCCTACATAATTGCCACGCTCATTGCTTGTTCATCCGCCCGTTCACGAAATCCTTTATTTATTTTAATATCTCAATTTCTGCTTTCTCTTCTCTCCCTTCCTTTCCCCTCTACGACAGTGGTCAGCTCCTGCGACGTCGCATGTCCTTTTGTGCCGCTTCGTTTCAATCGGCTATAGTTCGACTATTTACCTCAATTTCCCTCCCCCTCCCCCTCCCCCTCACACTCACCCTCACCAGTGTCTCACTCCGAGCAGCACATCATTTGCACAGATTCTTTTCCATTGCTCGCCACTTACGCTTGCGCATCAAGAGCGGGTGCTATCGACTCGCTAAAAGAAAAAAGATTAAAAGGGGACGAAAATTCTGTGACTGGGTTTACAGTAGTGTGGAAAAAAAAGGACGAGGAGAAAAAAAAAGCGAGGAAGGGTCCGGGTGACAGATTTCATTTACCTTTGCCTACGTCTGTTGCTCCACGACAACCTCGTTTCCCTCCGCTTTTTTTTTTCCTGCGTGAATAATCTCGTTCCAGTACCTCACCTGTGTTTCTTTTCGTGTGATTCTTTTCCGTGTGTGAAATAATGCATCATTTCTTTGTACACACATCAGTGTGCGCTATTCGTGTGTTGTGTTTTCCCTTTGTGTAGCTATCCGATTACATACACTTGACACACAACTGAAAGGAGACCCTTCTTCTGACATCCTTACTTCTTTTTTTTTTTTACATTAGTGTGAGTGTGTGTGGCATACGTCTTTTTTTCGCCTCTCTTTTGTAGGTATACATACATACCTAATTTTTTTTTAATCTCAAGTATTGCTATTTCTGGTGTAAGCATTGTGTTCTCCATCTAATATTTCATAACTTCTATTTTCTCTGGCGTTTTCGTTGCTGTTCCGGAGGGGCAATCTTAGGTTTTCTCTGTAAGTTGTATTTTTTTTTCCGTGATACATTGGGTCATATATATATATATATATACGTTACATTTCTCTCCAGTGCGGACAGGTGTTTGAGCAAGCTATTATCGTCTCCAACGCTTCCACGTACGTTCTTTTTTCCCCCTCACCCCCCCCCTTCCCTTCTCCCTCTTCCCCGTACCCCCTCCAAAATATATATATATATATATCAGCTGCTTTTTTTTTTTCAATGGCCCTCCACCAACCGAAAGAAGTCAAAAGCGAAGCCCGCGAAGGTGTGGACTCGTTTGAAGAGGTCAACCGGCAGCTGTGGCACCTTCCTGTGACTGGGTCAGACCACAGAAGTGGTGAGCCGGACTGGGCTGCAGTACTCAGTTCTGTCTTGGGTGGAAATAAATCACCGGAGGAGCAAAGCAATATTATCGGGCGATACTTCCTAAAATGGCTGGATCCCTACATAACACTGGCGTCGAGGGAATCTCTAGAAGTAGCATACATGCCCTCCCCGATGCGTGCACATCACGCGGCGTACTGTGGTGCCCAGCTGAGCCGTGCCTTTCGGGAGGAAGAGGTACACAATGGTCGTGACGCGTGGCGAACACGCGTAGAGGCTGTCTTGCCTGTACGTGATGGAGGCGGTGACGACCTCACGGATGCCGGCGGCAGTGGGGGAATCGACCACGGCTGCGAATGTGGGGACGCACACTTCGTTGTTCCGAATGAGCTCGCGCGCGTGGGATTCCGCGGCGAGGTCGGTGTTCATGGTCGGCTGCGATGGGTGGGGTATCTGCGGTCCAGTGACACACCCCATGCGCTCCTTGGAGGCGTGGAGTGGGACAGAGACAGTGTACTACCGGAGTACCGCAAGCGGCTCCTTGGCGACAACTCCGCTGGTCTGGTGCATGACGGGTGTGTGCATGGCGAACGTTTGTTTCACCAAGCACACGCTGGACCAGCGCGCTGCACGTGTGAGTACATACGAGATCTGGTCCCTCATTTGCCGTGTGGTGCAGTAGATACCGCCTGCCCTCGTAAGCCTCGCACACCATCTCTCCTCCGGGTGCTCCTGCGCACACACCGGAGCGAGCTTCTCTCGTTGCTTACCCCTTCTCTCGTGACTATGATCTGCGAATTATCCATGCCGCCGCTGCTGCAACAGTTCGTATTTTTTTTAAAGTCCGACAGAAGGGAGGAAGGGCCAGGCAAGGGCCTTTTTTTTTTTCTTGTTTTTGTCATAGTTCAGCTCACATTACCCGCTTTTTTCACCAAGGAGATGCAGCGCGCGCGTCGGCTGTCAGCGCTATTTCGTACCGCCACACTCGCCGCGCTGTGCGAAAAATGCCTCACCGTGTCCCCCGATGCGCTTTCGCGGCCGGACATGAGCGCTGGACGCGTCCTGACGATGGCCAGCACGGATATCGAGAATATCGCCGAGTTTTGTCTTCAGCTTAAATGTCTGTGGATGGCGCCCATCATGCTGGCGGTGAATGTGTGCTATCTTTTTTATCTTGTTGGGTCAAGTGCCCTGGCTGCGGTTGCTGTTTTTTTGGTATTCACGCTGCCCGTCCAGGGTGGGCTGACAGGTAGCATCGGGGGCATACAAGCAAGCATGACCAGTTTCACGGATACACGACTGCGTCGCACGAACGAGCTTCTTTCTGGTATCCGTGCGGTAAAGACAATGGGATGGGAGTCACGGCTTATCTCAGCCATCGAGTATGACGCGCGAAGCAATGAGTTGATATGCCGGCGACAACTGCAGGCGCGCCAAGTCGGGATGTGGGCCTGCGTGTTCTCGACACCGACACTGATGATTGCTGCAGTGCTAAGCGCCTACACCCTAAGGGGCAATGAGCTGGATGCGTCGGTGGTCCTGCCTCTAATCGCGATGATCAGCGGTATAACATATCCAATCATGATGTTCCCAGAGGCGTTCACGTCCATCGCAAAGTTTATCGTGTCGACAGACCGCATCACCCAATTCCTCGAATGTGACGACGCTCACATCGTAGTGGAACACGCTGAACGTGTCTCCAAGGATAAAAGGTCTGCCGCTGCTTCATCCAAAATCTCAGAGATCCCTGTTGACGCCTCCGTGGTCGGCAAGAAGGTTGTCGTTTCAGTTTCTGTACCGCTTCCTCCGTATGAACCGCAGCACCCTAGCGTACGCCGCTTCCTCAGGCGAGTCCTCTGTGCGGTGCTACGCCGCCGAGCGCCTGTTGAGCTTCAGTGGGTGAGAGCCGCTGTCTCCCCTGCTAAAGAGTCAGGCGAAGTTGTGCGTATGCCTTCTCCTGTCGACCAGAATGGTGGTAGTGCTGTGGTGGGAACAGGCAGCAGTGAGGGAAGCAGTGAAATGTGTGATGTCCGGTACGCGATGGTAGACAAGACACTGCTGCATGACGTGCGTGTGATGTTTCCATCTGGACAGCTGACCGCTGTCGTTGGTGCGACTGGTAGCGGTAAGTCATCACTTCTGGCGTTGCTGCTTGGCACGCTGCGATTCGATGGGCACGTTGCGGTCACGGGACCGGTGGCCTATGTACCTCAGCAACCTTGGATTATGCAGGACACGGTGGAGGCGAACATTTCTTTCTTCGAAGGTGAACGGCGTGGATCTGCCAGTGGGATGCCAGGGGGCGGTGACTCGGACCAACACGGTGGGTTTGACAGGAGCGCGTCGCTAGCGCTTTCACCGCTCCGGACAACGCCTCCGCCAGATGCGCGTTCGTGGTCCTGCATTCACCGTAGCGGAGGTGTGAGAGAACGTATTGAACGCGCCATGAAATGTTGCCAGATCGACACAGACGTGGCACAGATGCCGCACGGGCTGCAAACAGAGATAGGCGAGCGTGGAATCAACCTGAGTGGCGGACAAAAAGCTCGTCTGAGCCTCGCGCGCGCGGTGTATGCGGACTCTAACTTGATTCTACTGGATGACCCTTTGTCGGCGCTGGACGCTCATGTCGGGCGGCGCGTGATGGAAGAGGTTTTGCTGCAAGCCTTGGCAGGTAAAACACGCGTGCTCGTAACCCACCAACTGCAGGTTCTGCCACATGCGGACCAGGTGGTCGTGATGCACGAGGGCCGTATCGTGTTCGCCGGCAGCTACACATCTTACGAAGCATCGAAATGGAAAGGTTACATGGAGAACGCAGAGGCCACTGCGGCAGTGGGGGCAGCAATCCATAAGAACAGCGTACACGTCAACGACAACCCAGCGGATGGGGCTTCTTCTGGCGTAAAGGCGAAGCAATACGCTGGCGACCCTGTCGATTTCCTGGTGGCAGGTGGGCTACCTATGAGAGGCTCACAGGCAGAGGTTGATCCTGTCATGGATGGTGGTAGTCGCGACACCTCTATTATGGAAATGGGAGAAAAAAGGGAGACGACGACTGATGCCGAGACGTCGGTCAAACGGCATCAGCGCAGCTCAGGTCATGATCGGCACGCACAAAACAAATACGTTGAGGAAACAAATTTTGCATCGTCCTACGACGCGGACAACGTGCAGACATCTGCTGCCAACCAGTGCCAGATGGAAGGATTCTCGAGCAGGGAAGAAGATGCAGACCCGACAAACATCGGGGACCTGATGGTAACGGAAGAGAAGGAAACCGGGCAAATTCCGTGGGATGTCTACTCCTCCTACCTACGGGCAGGGGGAGGCATATCCGTCGCGGTGCAGATAACTGTGCAGTACCTCATCGCCGAGATCATATCGACAGGATCTAGCATCTGGCTAACGCTGTGGTCGGTGAAATACTTCAGTACCTCTCTCACCACCATCGAGCAGCTCAGCATATATCTAGGACTCGTCTTTGCGGCTATGTTCATCGTGCCCCTTAACGATTTGTGTATATTCCACTTTGCTCGCCGTGCATCCCGTCGTCTGCATGCCACACTTCTGTACAAGGTCACCTCCGCAACACTAATGTTTTTCGATCGTACGCCCTTAGGACGCATCATCAACCGCTTCAGCAAAGACATCTATGTCATGGATGATGAGCTTCCGTCAAACCTTATTCCGTTTTTCGGCATTAGCGGTTATACACTCACATCATTAGCCGTTACAGTCTTCACGTTTCCCTTGAGTATCTTCGCGGTGCTGTTAGCGGCTTACGTGTTTTTTTGTTCCCCACTATTGAATTTTTATACGACAATTGTGCGTGAGGTGCGTCGACGGGGCAGTGTTGTGCAGTCGCCGCTCTTTTCTCTCTTGGAGGAGATTCTCCAAGGCCGTGAGACGATCAGGGCATATAAAAAGTCGCACGTGCTGTTCGCAGAGGTGCTGCAACGACTGAACATGGTCTACAGCTGCACCTATGTTGAGAAAATTGTGCAACTATGGCTTTCGTTACGGATTGAATACGTTGCCGCACTGGTCGCAATCACGGTGGGACTGGTAGGTATTCTGGAGAAGCTACTGAGCTCCTCGCCTGTGATGCCAGAGGCGCGTGTGGGCTTGGTGTCACTGAGTCTCACCATGTGTTTAGATCTCAGCTGGTGTCTGTCTTCCATACTAGAGCTGGCCGCCTCGATCGAGGCGAGCATGAACAGCATCCAGCGCGTGTGTCACTACATTGACTCTGTGCCGCAGGAGGCGTTACTGCTAAAACCCCAAGACGTGTTTGTAGCGCACTCCATGACAGCATACGAAGGCATACATGTCGATTCCTACAGTGTATCTAACGGTGCGACAGACATTAGGGTAGTCAGTGCAGAAAAGGAAGAGACTACTGCGGAACGGCGGGAGGGTGCTGGGAGGGACAATGTCGACAGTGAGCTCGGCGCGCTGAGGCTGGAACATGTGGACATGCGTTACCGACCAGGACTACCGCTGGTACTGCGTGATATGCACTTGTCGATTACACCTGGGCAGAAGGTCGGCGTTGTTGGGAGGACTGGAAGTGGAAAGTCTACGTTGCTGCTTGCACTGCTGCGGCTTGTGGAGATATGTAGCGGCCGAATTCTCGTCTGCGGGCGCGACGCGCGGGGCTACGCCCTCCCAGATCTACGACGCCTCTTCTCGATGATCCCGCAGGATCCAGTTCTTTTTGATGGGACGGTACGCAGCAATCTGGATCCTTTCGGCGAGTCGTCGGACGATGATGTGCGAGGGGCATTGAAGTCTGTTGGACTGTTGGGGATGACTGGCAGCAACTCGAGTATTTCTCCAAGCGCTGCCACGTCAGATGGCATCGCGGATGACATTCTCACCCTGGAGACCGTCGTGCAGGAGGGCGGCGCGAACTTCAGTGTCGGCCAGCGGCAGCTTCTGTGCTTGGCTCGCGCGCTACTGAAGAAAGGCTGCGCTTTCATTTTGATGGACGAAGCCACAGCCAATGTCGACGCTCGACTGTGCCAGACAGTGCAGCGTGTTGTCGCAGAGCAGTTTAGTGCGTACACCGTATTAACCATCGCACATCGTTTGCATACAGTAGTGGCATACGACATCATTGTCGTGATGGCAAACGGTCGCGTAGTCGAGATGGGATCACCGCGAGAGCTGTTGTCCCAGCGAGGATCTGTTTTTTGTGGCATGGTGGTGCAGAGCGCCTCAGCTGGTGTCTCCAACACGCAAGCTTCGCCAGAGAATGCGAAAACGGCCGCCACACGGTTTTCTCCTCGCGGTGAAGGCACAGGAGGCGATGACTCGGGTGAAGTGAGTAGCCAGCAGCACGTCAACGCTGTGATCGAGTCGTTGTTACGCCAATGCACGTGAATCTACCCCCCCCCCTCTCGTCTTCATCCCCTCGCAACGTACAAGTGTTCAACGCAGTTTGTAGTCCAAATGTTCTTTCTTTAATTCTTTTTCTTTTCGCCCTCTCCTGCGTGGTGTGTTACGAGTGGCGTTTCCTATGTGCAAGTCGTTCTGTCAAAGCGAATCACACATATTTATATTTATATATGTATATATATATATATACTTTTCGATTGATTTTCTCTAACATTTGGAGTCAAGGGTCTTTGTTTAGGTGACCGACAGAGGCTCAAAAAAGAAAATAATGGATTAAGTTCTCGTGGACCTTCATATGCGTTTGTGGGCATGCGAATGGGGAGAGGGAATGCTCGGCTGCCCTCTCCACCCATCCCGTGGCACATGCCGCCTCTTCTCTGGAGTATCAAGACAAATGTGTTTGTTAGGCCCGGCTCGGCTTCTTCTTTTCCTTCGGGGCGGATACATTTATCTGTGCTCTTACGGTCACATCCGATTAACGCCCGCGAGATGCCAAACTATCTACAATGAACTGAGTAGTACGCCAAAGGACCTGCTAGTCTTCAGCAGGGTTTGTATGAAGTGTCGTGGTGCCCGCTTTTTTCGCTCTTTTTTTTTCTCTCAAATATTCTATTTTGGTGGTGTCTTTACCCAGCTCGCTCTCATCTAGATGACACAACAAAAACGCGCTGTTACCTCCATATGTTCTCCCCTTCACCACCCGCTTCTTCTTCCCCCTCACCCCTCAACCCATTCCCCCTCCCCCCCCATTCTTCATCGCACATACAAATGCACATGACGACACCAGAGCATATTTTCCATTCACCTTTCGACGGCAAAACGCTGCAGAAACGAAGGTGCATCGATTTCTCTTTATTATTTTTATCGATCTGCTTTGACTGCAACTGAGATCCCTCATCGCGCTCACCCTCTCTGCACTTACCCTTCCCCCTTTCACCTTCCCCCTGAACACCCTCCCCACCCCCCCCTCCAAAAAAAAAAAGAAAAAAAGGAAAGACGCCAAACAACGCACACCGTATCTTCCTCATCCCCTCATTTGTTGTATGTCGAAAAGCGCATTTCCCCCTTTCCCTTTTTTTTTTGCTTCTTTTCCTCCCCCCTCCCTTCGTTTCTTTCTTCCTACATCCTTGTTTATCGGTCGGTGCAGTCCCCCTCCCCGTTTCTTCCGTGGCCTCGACACGCCCCCCTCCCCCCCCCCTCCCCGCCTCTCTTTTCCCCGCTTTCACCACAGCAGTCTGCCGCGAGTACTCGCGGACGAAAGTCCTTCTTCGTCTTTACTTCTCTTCTTTTTTTTTTTTTTCATTTCATTTCACCTTCACTTCGGCCGACTCACCTCGCTGGATTATTTTTGTTTTTTGCTCAGACGTTTTTGACCTTCCCCTCCCCCCCTCTTAACACATTGTAAGAGGTGCTCAACTGCAACCCGGAGAGAGGCTCCCTCCCCCTCTCCCCAGAGACAAGCGGATATACGTCGACGGTAAAAGAAATCAGGTAGTGAACACGACGAACCAGACGCACACAGGGTATACACAAAGAGAGAAGGAAGGTGCGTAACACAGGTTAAGGTGACCGAATCCGTCACCTGGCCCACACGCCTCTTCTCCACCTCACGTCAGCTCCCGTTCTTCTGCTCATCAGATCTCGTGTCCAGCATTACTTTTTTTTTTTTTTGATGGTGTGTCCTCCTCGCTCCATATTTTTTTTTCTCGTTCCCCCCCCCCTCACCTCCCTCCCTGCTCCTTACATACAACTCTGCATTTCCCTTACTCTATTCATTCATTCATTCATTCTCATCTCATTTTCGTTTTATTTTCTGTGCCCCCTTCGCGGGCCACTCCGCCGCACAATTGAGTCCGGTAGCGTACCGAGGGAAACTTTCCATCGTGCGGGCCTCAAGGAAAGTGTTGCGCGGCCGACTTGTTTATGTTGTTTCACAGTTTGTGCATGTTGGTAACTCCAGTATTGTCTGCGAAAGAGAATAAATATTTTAAAAAAAGGATTCCTACAGTGCTAGTGTTTTTTCTTTCTCACAAAAGTGTGTGCATCGTACTCCTTCGGCTCGTGTAGTTGAAGCTGTGCGCAGTTTTCTCTTTTGGGGTGCCAGTGTTATCTGTTTTTCCTTTTTCTTTTTTTTTTTTTGAAAGAAACGCGGAGAGGGACGTGGAAAAAAAAAAAAGAGGGCGGCCGTGGCCGTCAATCCTCGCTCTGTACATTCGCTAGTATCGTATCATCTATACACCTATATCTATATATATATATATATATATATATATTACTATTATTCTCTATTTGCTTTTTGTTTTTCCCTGTCAAAATCATTGGTAGCTGAGGGGGCGCTGGAGTATCTATACTTATATAAGTATATATACATCCTGTGTACAGCTCTGTTTGTAGATTCCTTGTTTAGGGCACTGTCCCCTTCGCCTTTCCTTTCCTCCCCGTAGAAAAAAACCCGCCCGCATACGCTATCTGTGTAGTGGTTTGGGATTTGAATAATTCCCCTGACACCTCCATCAAAGTATTCAAAACACAGCCGCAATCACATATCCTTCGCCTCCTCACCCAGTGTGTACACCGCCTTGTGTCTGGCTGCAACCATGGGACTCGTGCCCTCTCGGGAGTCTCTGTACGGGAGTCCAGAGCACGCCTTGCAGCCGCACACACTTCCGTTTATCAGCCGAGCCGCAGAAGGTTATATGTACAAGACGACCCGCACTGAACGTGTGTGTGGCACTGGCGTAGCTTCGTCCTGGACCGGTGTGGTGCAATCCCCAGCGGCGCTTCGGAGTGGTGTGCCAACCGCCGAAATCGCGCATAAACTCGTTGAAGTGGATCCGAATGCTGTATTTATCGACGACCCTGCAGAGGCAACTGCTGCGGTGGCTGCGTGTCGGGGAGGCCGTCGCAGTCCCCTCAATAAAAATGATCTCGAGTGCCGAATCCGCGGGAGTGTCACGGGAGCCATTGAGACCGCAGCGGCAGCGGCTCTCAGACAAGGCAAAGTTCCCTACGTTTACTACTACGAGCATCGCGCGCTCCCTCTCACCACAGAGTTCTTTCCCTCCCCTGATTGTGTGTTATTCCGCCAGCTCTGGCACGCTCGACAGCAGCAGAACCCGCGATATCATTTCCAGCTGGCGCACACGTGGTCGCCTGGGGCCCTGACAGACCCAACGGTGGCGTACGAGTCCTTTACCGAACTGGCCAAACGAAACATGCTGGATATCCAAGCGGCCTGCTTGGCAGCGGGGCAGCCAATCCGAAGTGAAGACGTGGCGCGCGCGCAGGCGCAGCTGCAAAGGGCCATGCACGCATTAAACGGAGGTAACGACGCGGCAGGACCCCATGTATCTACATCGTCGACGTCTCCGTGCCCGGATGTGCCATTTGCCACACGGGAGGGGTTTTATAATCTCGTCATCGGCACCACGCACAAGTCTTTCATTTATAACACGCATCGAGAACTGCGGGACGCCATTCTCGGTGCTTCGGATACGGATGGCAATGCAAGGAAGCGTACAGCCTCGGTCGTAGGGGACTGTACAGCAGCAGCTGAGAACTGCCACACTGGACATAATTGTCATCGTCTGAGGCCTGTGCCGTGTGCCATCGTCCTGGTGCGGCGTTGCATGCCAGCACACGAGTACCGGTTTACATATTTTGTTTCCAACAATGAACGCCATCACAAGACAGGTGGCGGTTCTGCTGGTGGCTCTAGCCGCCGTCGAGGCCCAACGAATCTGGGGGGCTCCACAGATGCACATCAGCAACAGCAGCAACGCGTGCCCTACTCGACGCGTGTGTGTACTGAGAGTGTTCGTTCAGCTGTGAAAGAGTCTGCCGCAGTCGAGCGAGCCCGTCGGTGTAAGACTGGCGAGGAAGAACTCACAGTCCCATGGATGCAGGTCAGCTGCCCACAAGCCCCACTCGGCCTGTGTGAACTACGCGTGGTCGGCATGTATGGCTGCTGGACGGTGGAGGAAATTCTTGGGCACACCCTTTTTACCGAGAGGATGTATCCCTCTGATACTTCTGATGAGGTGGAACCCGGCGCAGCGACGCGCTATTCGCAGCATCGAGAAACATTGATTGCGAGGGTACTGCGTCGTGCCACACCGTATGGTGTTCCGTCACACACATTACTTAACACTACATTCTTTGAAAAGCAGGTCGGTGACAAGGAGCAGTGTCACACCTATTTTGCACTCTGCCGCCTTTTTGCTCATGGGATGCGACAGTGCATTCTGGGTGATACGTCTCAGCTAACTTCTCCATCAAACACGGAAAGCTATTCGGCATCTGAATACATTCTCTCGGTTAACGAGCGAGTGGACGGAAAACCTGAAGTAAGTGAAAAGGCGACAGTGGAGCGTCAGCGAGCAGATCCCGCGTGGCAGGCCTTCATGGACCTCCTATCTGGCGGTGCATCAGCGACATCACTTCTCGCTGACCTCGCCAACTGTTTTCTCATACGCTTCTCGAATATACCCCAGCTGCAGCTTTGTCGACAGATTCGGCGCATGTTGACAGAGCTGCAGAGTATATATCCCGATCCACCGACGCTGGAAGGCTTCCAGGCAGCGCAGCGCCAGCGAAACATGGCCACAATGTCAAAAAAAACAGAGTTCACCCAAGAATCCGGCAACGGAGATGTAGCCACGGTGGATCGGTGTACTCCTGCAGGCCCTCCGCCGAAGCACGGCGACAGAGATGACGGACTCGCTGCACCGCCAAGCTGCAGAGATGCCGACAGTCCGTTGACTGTCGGGGACACTGGCTTGTTGACGTCCTCTGCCACGGAGGCGCCTGGACACAATACACTAAAGAACGTCAAGCGAGCGGGGAAGGCTGCAGGACTGCCACGGTCGCTAGACCCCGAGGCGATCTCGGAGCGCTCACGCCCGTTATGTGAGAAAGATCGACTGGAGGCAAATGGCTTCTGCTGTTATGCGTCACACGGCTTAGTTGTCTTTCGAATCAATCGCGTTGCAGTCGCCCACGCGCTGAACCAATTGAGCTTTTCTCCGCTGCACGACTCTGTTGAGGCGCTCTGCGTCACCTTGACAGCTGCTGCACCGCCTCCCCTTACCTACCGCGGCGAGCTGAGACCACCAATGGGACCGCGTGTGGAGACAAAAACACCTGGAGCAACGGTTTCAGAATTGATCTCGGCGGAAGAATTGGAGGACGTGGAAGGGCCGGCGCCGGAGAAGCGAAATGGAGAGGAACGCAACGCAGTGGCGAGGGCCGTAACACCCTCCCCAGAGGATTTGGAGAACATGTATAACAGTGCCGTGAGGTATTCCCCTTCCTGCGCGGGTGGCTTCTCGATGGTGCCACTGTGGCCAGTGAAAGCTGACTGTGTCTCTTGGGCGGCACACGCGGTAGCACTCGAGAACACACCCGATGAACTCATTGGCGTTCTTCCCCGTAACTCCATTGAACAGCGTCGGGGTCGCTTACTACCTCTTCGTGGATTGCTGATACCGGTGGAAACGCGTTCACCGGCGACTGGGGTTCGAACCCGAGGAACCGTCTATCGACGCACTCACCCCGATCCCCTGGCACCGTTCCCGCACCCTAATACGCCACCATCTCAGTCTCACGCATCGACTCTCTTCCAGGTAGATGTGTACACGGTCTCTGCTGAGCTGGACGGCTTAGCCTTCCGCGAACTGGTGGAGATGATGATGCACCATGAACAGAGCCAGGCATCTGCAGACTATGGCCTGTTGGAGGACATGCCGCGTTTTTTGATCGAGTCGGTTGACGCGCACGGGAACGCTGAGCCGGACAGCGTTCTGAACTGGAGCCCAATGGCCGCGCTGGGCTCGCTGCGCTGGAGGCGAGCGCTGGCGGTGGCAGGCTGCGAGAACGGTGAAGCCCGACAGCATGGTGACGGCGCAGAGGGCAATCTGGCGGCTACAGAAACCACAAAGACACCATCAGCAACCACAACGGGTTCTCAGGGAGTCGTCTCCATTTTTGTGCATGAGCCAGAGCGCATCTTGCGCACGGGAGACAGAATTCGCTTCTCCCCACACCGCGATGGCCTCTCAAACTCAGAAGAACAAAATCCTATAAAAGCTGCAGCAGGCAATGGTACACCACACAGCCGGTCACGCCGCGGAAGTAGCGCCGCTGCGGGAGATGTACGGTATGGCTACTGGTACATCGATGACAACCTGACGACAGAAGACATGATCCTGTCGTGGATGCGCCGCGTTGGCGGTCGTGCTCGTGAAACACGTGGGACGGACACCAAGTGGGTGCGCTTCCCTGAGCCTGTGTTGCAGGTCTTACTGCACTTTGCACACACTTGTCGTCACCAGCCGGGCGGTGGTTGGCTTGCGACGGGCCAAACTTTAGTGCCTCTGCACCCGGCCGATGAGGAATTGGTAGAGCCGGACATCTTGCAGAACTTTCCAGACATTCTACGCACGCGCCGCTTCAGGCAGTGGCGCTTCTCACACGACGGATACATTTATTTTCATGGTGTGACGGTGCGCATACCTGGTTCGGCGCCTCCGCCACAAATGCAGCCGTCGTATGCCGCCTCCACAATCGCTTCAGCGTACCATGCAACGACTCACAATCACTGTGAACCATTTTTCCCCATCATGGACCAGCGCATTCCGTGCACGTGTGTCTCGTCGAATGCACTCCTTTATGTCGATCCTTCACAGCAGCAGCACCGAGTTGCCCATCCGTATGGAGGTGGGTGTTATCCCTCGACCACAGACCTGTACAATGGCAGCGGTGGGAGGGTGAACGCTCAGCAAGGTGTCGGCGCCGCCAACGGACTACCTGCTTCTTGTCCCATTGGAGCAATGCCCCCTATAAACGACGGGAGAAACGGTGGGGAATACATCGCTCCGAATGCGTATCCGAGTCCCTCTTTGGTACACCGACAGATATATCCCTATTCTCTAAAACACACTCCACAGCAACAGCAGCAGCTTTCCCACCGGTCGCCAGAAATGCATTCACCGCACCAGACGACGCAAAAATGTCCATACATTAACGTTGCCCTTCACCATCACCACCACCACCACCACCCGACCCAGCAGCAACACACGACGATGGAGTACCCGCAACATCACCGCCACAATCCACATCAATACAGTCACGCTGATACCTACGACAGTGGCGCTGTGCCGCACCCACACCACGCACCGACTGGCCACTCTTGTACAGAGGGAATGAATCATGCGAACCCGATCACCCCCCACGACTGCGGTGATGCCTCCTCAAACGTGGGTGCACGTAGTAGTGGGACAGAACGCATTGCACCGAAGGAAGTAAGTATGCGTTACCTAAACGAGGGCAACGGCGCTGGTGGCATCAAAGAGCAGACGGGACTCCCCTACAGGAGTTACCACAGCCATCACGTGGACGCCGTCGGTTTGATCGAAGGAGTATCGATTTCTGGGGAAGTGCTTTGTGACCAGACGGACGGGGTGTCCCTCCAGTCCTCAGGTGGGCTGCCGCCTGCGACGGGCCACTTCTACGGAGAAAGCTACCCTCGCCTCGAGCAGCCGCTACTTCACCCCAGCCACCAACAGCTGTCTCCTACTGGGGACTGTCCACAACCCATCGTGGCACACCCAGGCGTGGCGTGCGAAGACGGTGCACCGTGGGTAGGGGACGGTACGTACGTGTCCTGCAGATCTTCCCCCAACATATCTGTTTCTCTACCCCATGGAGAAGAACCTCCGAGCTCGTCCATGACGACGGCGGGGTATGCGCAGAGCCGCGAAGGAAACATGCGGTCAAACTCGGCATACTCTAGGATACGAGGTGCTAGTGAGCATCAACAGCCTCCGTATCATCCCCAGCAACCGTATCCGACCTTCTCGGCCCAATCAGCCTCCGCGTCTGCACCTCCTCCTGCACCACCGCAGCCGACGAGCTCTTATCCGCATGGGGAAAGCGATCGGGTGAGCTACGCACAGGAACGGCGAGCATCACAGGATTACCCACCACGCTGTAGCCCCTCGACCTTACTTGTAACCTCACCGACAACAGCCTCACCAACGAACCCGATCTCGCAAAAGTTGAGCATCAACACGCTACGTACGGCGCGCATGACAGAAAACCATTATGCCCTTTCCTCAGCACCACCCCCTACGGATGCTGCGGACTCCTCATCCCGTAACCCCGATAGCAGCTGCATGCGACCTGCAGTGAGGATCAATGATGGCCCCACCGAAGACGTCGACGTTAGCACCAGAGGCGAGAACCTACGCGGAACTTCAAATGACCTGACAGCCGCGCACAGGTCGCCTATCCACCAACCAGGTGCCTCTCCCACCTCGCCACAGATGTTTCAGAGAACCGCCCAGGTTTACCGGCAGCCGCCTCAGCAGAGCCAGGTGCACCCTCCCCACACACCGCCGTTGACACACAGCCCTGGCTCCTTTCGTGACACGGTCACCGCGGAAGTCATCGAGGCGAACAGTATTACTGTGCGTGTGATGCAACGTAAGCCCTCGATAGCCCGGCAATCGCTTCACCACATGGCTACTGGTACCGTTTCTGTTGCTGGTTACAGAGCAGGAAGTGGCCGTGTGGGGCACGTGAGCAATGTCGCCGCTGGTGACGGTGACACCCCTACCGCCTGTAGACCTTCACGAATGAACTACGGCGCGATGGGTGTGTCACCCTCTGGGGGCCTAGAGAGCGTGCGAGACGATATGAGCCTCGTACAGCGTAGGGGCTCTGGTGGACCTGCGCCGTACGAGGCTCGGAGTACGCCAGAGCACCAGTCCCATGAGTTGCCCCAAGTGCGGCCCTCATCCACGAGGCTACGGGCGCCCGGTGTACAGGGCACAGCGACCGGTTTTTCTTCCCCACACTCCCAGCAACCCGCGAACACTGCAGGGTACTCGTCGTCTGTGCAGCGGCCCAGCCAGCGCGTCTCACACAATCCGTACACAAAGGTCTGCGCCCCTTCTGCCACACCTCAGCCCACCGCTGCCGTGTCGTCGGCCTACTCGCAGGGCGGCAAAGTGAACAGCAGTGGAGCACACAACTTTTTCTCGGACGCGCTAGATAACCGCTACGGCGGCACAAATGACTTCAACGCGAGCGCCTCGGCGGCACCAGTCGGTCTCGCGAACAGCAGCAGCTGCATGACGCACGACACATTCTACTCGCACGGAGCAGGGGGCCCAGGGGGGCTGAGGAGTACCCCCATGACCTCTCAGCGACCAAGTGGCTACGCCTCTCAGCGTGCCGCAGGTGACGCTAGCGATTTTTCCTGCATGGATCATCTACGCGAAGGGAGACACGAATCATGTGCGTCCTTCTACGACGGTGCCGAGGACGCGCATGCGTCGAACAACTACGCTCACTATTACGACAATGCCGTGTCTGACGGAACTGCACAGGGGTACTACTACTCAATGGGCGACTGCGAGGATCGGAAAAGCGCAGGGCGTGGATTCTATGGCGGTACTTCCCACTACAATGATCAAGTGCCCCAAGGCTATGGGATGAGACAAGAGGTGGTCGAGGATAGCGGTGACTGGCGGGCATGCAGTTCCCATGGGAGTGGCCCTGCACCAGCTCGAAGCATAGAATACGAAAAATATCAGTGGCGTAACGAAGTTGGCGGTGGTGTGAATGATGCGTTCGTGTACCCGAGCGGCACACCCATGAGTCTCTCGCCGCCGTCTATCCCACATCCTCGGCAGCCTTACGCGTATAGCCAACCGCACGGTACGCCCCAGGGGTATTCAAATAGGCAGGTGAGATGAGGTGTCGGCGTGTGCACGCACACGCTTTGTGCAAACTGTTACTGTCCCAACCCATCAGCCCATTCGGGCGATGCTAGCCAACTACCAAGCGTGCACCCTAGCAAATTCTTCTGGACACAAAAACACAACATGGTATTTTTTTTTCCCTCCGATGCGCATCATGGGCTAGTGCCTACTCAATCTGCGAATATCTGTGAGGATGTGCGTCGCCCCCCCCCCCTCTTTACCTCTACTTTACACGCCCAAGGGAAATTGATGTAGTTTTTTTTTAATTATCAAACACACACACACACACACATATATATATATATATATAGAGTTTTATATTTATTTATTTGTTTAATTGTGGGATGGGAGCATTTGTTTTTGCTCACTAGTAGATGTGTATATATATATATATATATATTTTGCATTTATTTCCTCCTGTGAAAAACAATGATTAGCATGTAATGGATTTTATTGACGCTTCGTGCGAGTGAAGGATCTCTCAAAAATAAAATCGCTCTTTTTTGTTCGTTCTTGCATTATTATTATTTAATCTTATTTTTCATTGTGGGTCGCATCGTCACGCTTTTTTTTTCTGTGTGAGTGTGTGTGTGGTGGGGGGGGGAGGGGGCAGGTAGATTAAGTAATTATATCTTGATATTATAGATATATATTTTTTCCGTATGCATATGGGATTTAGTTTTCTTATCTTGACCTTTGCACTGAAGTTGCCCTCTCCTCCCTCTCTCTCTTCACTAATGCACACATGTATGTTCTACTGACTTTTTTTTTTTTATTCACTCCGACTTTTCGCGGTATGTGCGTATTTCTCAACCACCCCGTTAGTGGCCTATGCACTGACGTGATATCTGGACGTTTTTATATGTATATTTATATAGGGGGGAGTATTATTTTCATTTCCTTTTTTCTTTTTATATTTGTGTGAGTGCATGCCTGTGTGTGTGTGTGTGTGTGTATGTATGTGTATGACCTTTCTTCCTCCTCTCTGCCTCTGTTTTTTAAACACATTAGAGGAATTATATGTCGTTATATATGTGTTTTAGTGTGTGCGATATGTTTTTACTTGTTTTCTCATATTATTCTCCGATTTCTTCTTCACAGCGCCTCCACCGTATTTTTTTTTTTTTTGTGTGTGTATGTGCTGTCAGTGAGGGATCTGCCCGTGTCTGTAGGCAACTATCACTGCGCGCCCCGCACCACCCTATGTGCACTTACGTTCATTTGTCTCTCTGTGAGAATAAGTACTTATGTGACTTGGCATGGGGAATACGTGTATTCTGTTCGACTGCCTGGAAATACCCCCCCCCTATATATATATATATATATTTAAAAAGAGAGAGGGCAAAACAACCAACACCCACCCTTCCATCTCGCGCTTCTCTCCCAATAATAAATCAGACACCACATCCACCGTGTTTTGTGATGTGTGTTTCCGTTCCTGCCAACGTGCGAATGCGCCAACTCGGAGTAACATGGCGTATGTCTGCCCGCACGGGACATCTTCGGATGATCATGAATTGATGTGCCGCAGCCGTAGGATTTGCTTAGAGCTATCTGACCCACACTTCCCCGCGGTCGCTGGTCGCCGGTCGCACGTGTGCTTCAGCATCATGACAATATATACATATATATATATATATATATATTTGTGTGTGTGTGTGTGTGTGTGTGTGTGTTTTAATCTGAAAATTATCAACGGATACGAATCAAAAGGGATGTGAGCAGCGAGTAACAGTGCTTGACCCTCGATACCGCTGCCCTCTCCGCTTCCCCGGATCCAGTGCGCGCTTCCCTCCCACATCATAGTGGACAAATACT
Organism: Endotrypanum monterogeii; assembly: GCA_000333855.2. NCBI lineage: Eukaryota > Euglenozoa > Kinetoplastea > Trypanosomatida > Trypanosomatidae > Endotrypanum > Endotrypanum monterogeii. The sequence goes on along the minus strand of CM007315.1, from coordinate 521,103 downwards.
ATACATATATTTTTGCATATATATGTATGGGAATAAATATATCTAAATGACATGGAGAGAGAGAGAAGAAAAAAAAAGATCGGTGCACACAAAATAAATCCAGTGGGGAACACTTGTGTGTACAGGACTTGGCTGTCTGTACGTTTATGCTTGTATGTATGGGAGGGGGCGAGGGGTCATGTTTCTTTCCCCGACAATACCACATCACCCCCCCCCCCATCACAAACACCCTGAGGATGTTAGGTGCCGGGTGATGATGCCCATAGCAACGTCTCATCAAGGACACCCTCCCCCCCCTCCCGGCACCTCGACCCTCTCGGCATAGTCGTTGTCGCCACCCACCCACCTTTTTGAGTCAAGCTCCGGCTAAGATTCCATGACGTGCTGGCCAGATCTGCCGACCCCGTATGCTTTGTGTCCAAGCCAGGTAACGTTCTTGGGAGTTGCACACGAACCGTGAAAACAGCCTCACCGAATTCCCTCTTTTTTTTTTGTTGCCTCGCGGATGTACCACACTGACACACTATACTCGATCACCCACCACACTCACACACTATACCACACACATGTGCGCGCATATTTTTTTTTTCTTATTTCCTCTCCCCCCTCCCCCTACCGGTGGAAAGAAAAAAAAAAGGAAAAGATTATATTATTTTTTTTTATGTTTTTTTTCTGTTCCGTTTTTGATACGCTTCTGAGTATACTTTTCCACTCTACTGTTTTCTCCTAAACTTTCAGCAGTCGTCTCGTTCATTTTTCCTGGTCGTTGCACGTCTCCCCACCAACACCGCCATCACTGCCCATCTTTATTTCCTTCTCCTTACCATTCCTATCATCTCCCAGCAACAACAAAATACGACTTTTCGTAGCACACACAAACACACATTCTTGACAGTTTTTTTTTTTGTGCTGTTGTTGTTGTTGTTGTTTTTCCTCCTCTCGTCTACTGTGGGTGACTTTTGTTTTTATATCTTCACTGATCTTTCCCTCCTCTTCCACCTCCTATTGAGGGGATTATATATATATATATATATATATATAATATTTATGAAAAATAAATACGGGCAGTTATATACGTCTGTTGTTTTTCCAATTCAAACTTTTTTCTTGACGAGATCCGCAAAAAGCACGACACACACACATACTCACAGACGCTTCCGTCAAAAAAATTCAACGAGTTACCCAACGGAAAATTAGTTTTGTTAAAAACACTTTTCTAATTCTCTCTCTGTTTTTTTTTCTTTTCCTCTTCACCCTCGTAGAGGTAGAATCGCTTGTCGTGTAGTCGCAACACAGCTGGCGCCGCTCACAATTTTTTTTCCTTCAGGGTTTTCCGGTTCACTCACTCGTCGTCAGGGGCATTCTTAAACCCTCCTTCCCCCTCCCCCCCCCCCACCACCACCACCACCCTCTGCGATAGCTCGACGTCACTGGCCTACTCACCTTACCCCATTCTACGGGATTCCAACTCCCTTCTTTTTCTTTTCTTTTACAATTCCTCATATTGGTGTTGGTGGTTGGCGTGCTTATATATATATATATGTATATATTTATGCAAAATCGATTGACCTGCCCCCTTCTCTCCACCATTCTCTTCAACGCCAACACAAAGAATTATATCCTCGATCTTTCTGTTTTGCCTTCCTGCTGCTTTTCATCGCGAGTGCTAACACTTCACATCCAAAAGAGAGGGAGAGTTGGCATATCCGTACGTCAGGCAGCAGGCGAAGTTAGCAGCAGTCAATGAGAATCGGAGAAAATCTACTTCGGACACTGATTTTTTCCCTGGTTTTAATATACACACATACATATATATACATATACATTGTATTTTGCTCGAAAGACGCATTAGCATCACGAAGATCGAGTACAGGTCTCAGAAAAGTGTGCCAGAGACTATTTCGGTTCTCTATTTTTTTTTAAGTATTATGATAGTAACGTTTCTTTCACCCCACAAATCCTGGAAGCAGATCCCCTCTTTAGCCACCCTCCCCTGCCCCTTCGTGATCTAGCTACTCGTCGTACCTGACGGTATATATATATATACGTGTGTGTGTGTGTGTGTTTCTCTCTCTCCTTTTGATCCCGTGTTTTATCCTTTCATTGTCGCCTTTTTTTTTTTTTCGAGAGGTCCTTTTTTTTTCTTGTTTTACGGCCCAGTACCGGTTGTGTTCACGACGCTTTTTTCTCTCCCTCCGCCCCTTCGTCGCTCCTTCTCGAAGATTCTCAGATCGCCTCACCGAATCCATTTCCGCTACGTTTTTCTCTCCCACACACCCCAAACAAAAAAAAAAACGGAAAAAAAGGCCAAGGTAAGTCAAACGCGATCGCCACTGGATAGTGTAGACGGTCACATTTGCTTACGTGAAAACAACTACACATAAATATATGCTTGGGGAGAGGAGCCTCTGCATCCAGTACTCATGACTATCACGCGACGTCTTTGACCGGGCACTTTTCTTATTATCTCTCGCACGTTGGCGGCTGGGCATTTTCTATATTCCTGACGTATCTGCAAAAAAAAAGAGAAAAAACAGCAACCCTGAGCAAACCACTAAAAAAAACACCGAAAAGAGAATCGCCTATAAATTATTTGATCAACTTCTTATCTTTGTTATCTTTTTTTTTCTAGGGGGGTCTTTTTTTCCTCCTTTTTTTTTCCCTGTTGTTGTTGTTATTGTTTCCGAAGCTCCAAATTTTCTTCATCCCTTTCCTGTAGGCGTTTTTCTTTCCTTTTTTTTCTTTTCTTGGTTGTCAGAACACAGAGACAGGTCCCCCCTCACACACACACACACTTTTTCCCAGTCTCTTTTTTTTGTCTGTGGGGCGGATCCCTTTTCGAGTTCAAGAAAAAAAAACCTGCAGACGTACACATAATCTCCGGCACGGAAAACGCGCTTAAAACGGAGGTGCTCTCTACACGGCGCCGTTCCCCCCTCTTCCCTCCCTTATATTATATTATATTATATATATATATATATATATATATATATAATATATGGTGACTAGACATACACAACCCCTGTGTATGCAAGCGTGCTTATCAGCCAGCCTTTTTTTATATTTTCAATTAAAACTTTTGAAAAAGGCCAGTGCGTGAGAAAGCAATTTTTTAAAATTAACTTTTGTTTTTTGTATGCGAGGTGCCCACGATCGTTTCCAGAATATCAACACCTAGGCAATATATACGTACATGTATACATATATATGTGTGTATATACATATATATATACATATATATACGTGCGTAAATAGAGAAAATATTGTGATATCTTTCTGAACTTCACAAGACCTGCTCATCCGTAAAGTTCGCGTTTATTGTGAATCAAATTGGAGAAAAAATCCCAATTTAAACTGAAGCTTTTCCGCGTCTCTTTTCCGTCTATTTTTGTGTCTGGGTGTCCTGGTACGCACTGCGACCTCGGCACCTATCTGCAAAGGCGAGAAATATATATATGTATATATATATATATATATATCCTCTTACTCGTACGTTTTTTTTTCTGTACGTTTCTTTTCTTCATTGACTTCTGTGTTTTCACGGTTTATTTTTAAATTCATTTCATTTCCAAAGAGCCTCGCATTCTCTTTTTTTGTGTGTGTGTGTGATATGGTGGTAGTTTTCGTCATATCAGCCAATTGCATTATTTTTATTTCATTTTTGAGCATTTTTTTAAATTATTTATTTTCACGTTCAGAGGGCGGTGTATTGAATTGAAGGCGTAGTAGCATACTGATCTCCCCTACCCTCTTCTCTCTCTCTCCGTATTTCTCTCTCCGACACATATTTTCAAAAAGAGAGTAGAAATAAATATTTAAAAAACATACAAGCGGTTAAATACGACCGATTTTTTTTTCTCCAAGGCTTTCCCCGTTACACTATCATCATTTACCTTTCAATCTTATTTCCGCCTCTTGCTGTTCTCGGTTCGTATCAGAGGAGTACATAAATATATATACAAAATAAATAAATATATATATATATATATATCCCGTGTGTCGGCTTCCTCTGTCTGTGTTGCTGTTTTTTTGTTGTTGTTTAGCTCTTCGCTTTCACCTCTCCCGAACCTTTTGTTCTTTTTTTTTCTCCCGTCCTACTGTATCCTTGACGTATTTTTGCAGGACTCCGTGACGGAGACCGAATCTCGCGCTCGTCTTTTTCTCTTCCTTTCCCCCCTTTGGTGCGATACGACCCGTGAAGCTTGCAAGTTGAACGCAAGCCATCCACACATTTATCTTCATATATATATATATATATATATATGTGAAGAGCAAACTCGACAGGGTTTTTTGTGATCCACGTCTTTTTTTTTCGTCGATCGTTTCGGGGAAGAAGGAGAATATAGGAAAAAAAACATTGCGTACGCCTTGCTTTGCTGCTGTTACGTAGCGGCGACGATCCTGAGAAAGGAAAATACAAGTGCAGCACGTCGAGCGGCGTTAAAAGGGGGAGAGCACTTATCTCGATATAAAAATTTAAAAAATCGCAAAAGGGCGTTTTTTTCAAAGACTTTCTTTTTCTTTCCGTGTAGGTATTCTTTTTTCAAGCCTGTCGACCTTGGTGCTTCCCTCCCCACACGAATAAGACGAGTACATCATCGTTTTCGTTTGTTTGTTCTAAAGCATTGCTATCAGTGACGGACTGCTTTCTTTCACCCTGCAGCTATAAAAAATTCATTTTTTACACCCCTGTGTGTGTGTGTGTGTGTGTGTGTGTGTGTGTGTGTGTGTGTGTGTGTGTGTGTGTGTGTAATTATTTCTGTGTAGATTTGGTGACGCCTCGTACCAAGTCAACCCCTGATCCTGCTCCCTCCCTTCCTCCCCCCCCCACCCCCACACACACACGCAAATTTAGGAATACCGTTTTTTTTTCTCCACCGAGTGTGTATCGCCTCACTACAAACAGCTTTTCTGTGAAGCACGTGTAAGTGTGTCTGTTGTATCTTTTCTTCATTTTTTTATTTCCCTGGGCACAAACAAATTTAAGTCAGGAGAGAAATTCGCTACATTTTGCAGGTGTGCCAACTACACGCAGGCACTGCACACTTTGTGAATTACTTTTGGAAAATAGCCATCTATCTGCCCCCACCCCATTCCTTCTTCTCTGGACAGAAGCTGTAAGTATAACTGAGATTCCATCGATCAACCGCTCATTCACCACGACCCAGGTGTACGCCGCGGACACCTCTAGTTATTTCTCTCTTTTTTTTTCCTGCTTCCTTATTGCTTTTCATTTCCTTTACAGCGGCCTCCTCGTATCCGTTTCTTCCAAAGGCGATTGCCTCTTCACGTGCGTTTCTGTGAGCCACTTTGTCTCCCTGTATCCCTTTCCGTGACCATCTCTTTCTCTCTCTTTATCTGCGTGTGTGCGTGCGTGTGTGTGTTTTTTTTTCATTTTTGTAGCTCCGAGGAAACACTCAAAAAATACGACGCACAGTATCTCTGAATTGAGCTCGTTGTGCGAAGCGTACCTCACTCTTCTCACATCGTTCCAGCTCCTGTGCGCGCAACACACCTCATCACCACACCACATCTTTCGGCTGTTTTGTTTGCTCAATTGGTGTTCTCTATCCTGTGTGTATTTTTTCGTGGTGAAGTACCCTCAGTGGGGAGAGACTCAGATTTATTTTTTTTTCCATATACACACACCATCGTCATTGTTGTACCACCTCTTGGCTGGATAATTCGTGGTGTTCACTCTTCATTGTAATTACTTCCCTTGGTCCTTTCGTGTCTCCAATCGCACACACAGCTCACAAGCTTTTTTTTCCCTTCTCCTTTCCCCACTCGCCTTTCTTATCCCCTAACCGCTCCCCCCCCCCCCAGCCTCCCACGCCCCTCCAATTAATCAGCAAGCAATGGGTGCTCTGCCGAGTCACGAGACGCATGCGCGTGGGCTTTACAGCCACCGCCATGGACGCAACCGACGCAACGAAATTATTCTTATACCCCTGACGACTGCCTTTTTTCCGAGCCCCGACTGCCCCCTCTTTCGCCACCTGTACAACTCTCGCTACCGGCGCACTGCAAAGTACTACTTCCGTGCCCTGCGCAGTGCAGAAACACCTCGAGACAGCGACTATTTCTGCACCACAACGGCAATCAATGCGGTGGAGGAATTCGAAGGATTTTATCAGCAATATCTGCAGAAACTGAAGGGTAGCGGTGGGAGCAGAAAAGGTGCGGGGTCGACAGCCACGGAAGGTATTCCAACCCCCTCCTCTCCTCTGTTGCCTCGCGACCCGTGCCCCACCACCATCTCTGTCGACGGGGACACTGTAACGGAGCCGCCACGCGCAGCTCCCAGCACCCCACCCCAGCAAGACTGCCTGAACGCACGCGGTCTTCCCACAAAGGTGGGCCCAATGGATTTCCGTAGCTACACCGACACACGCGAAGGACTTTATCAGGTTCTTATTCGCGACAACGCGCCGGGCGTCTTCGCAACGGATGAAGAGTTGCGGCAGGTGTACTGGAAGCAACTGCAAGAGCAGCAGACAGAGCGTCAACGCGCATATCAGCGCCAGAGGGAGAGGGGTGCCACTGGGCCGGCCGCAGCATGCAGCTCAGGTGCCGGTGGCTCGATACCGCATCCACCTCTACCCCCTACCTCACCCCCACCCTCCACCTCCGCGGTAGCGGCCGACGCGGGTACGTCACGTAGAGGAATCAACACATCGTGCACACACTCGACAGCGCATGCGTCCATGCTCTCGGCCGAGGACGTATCGTTTGATGAGTTTGTTTCGGGGTATGTTGCATCGAAGCGCTACATGAAAGGTAAAGCGCTACACACACACTTCAGCACGGCGGTCGCCGCCGACGCCAAGGGAGACTCGGTCCCACCGACCACGGATGCGGCGGGTACACGTATTTCGTCGAACGAGTACTCAGCGAAGCACTACAAGCATGTCACGTCACCGGTTGCGTATGATATTCGCCCACTCCCGTGCGTGATCGCTTCGCGCTACGATACGGGAAAACCGCCGCCTGTGGACGACCCTCTGTACGTTGAGTTCGGTGGCTCCTACCTCAGAATCATGGGCATGTTCGGATTCCTGCCATCAACCGTTGGGATGCGTCGGAGAGACGGCAGCTGCCACTCCGGATCTTCCCCCGCGGCCTCCAAGCGGCAGCGCTGCTTTCCTCGGAAGGAGGGGCACTGCAACGGCGATGACGATATCGATGAAGAATTTGAGATTGAGCAGCATCTTCTGAAGGGTACAATGTTTGTGGACAAGGATGTCGGTGACCAGATTCTGGGTAATATGGTGATGCTCGCTACATACATGTACGTACGGCAGTGCATCGAGGCGCGCATCCACCCCCAGGCGATCCCGATGCTTCCAGTTTTACTGCGCTTCCCTCTTTCTAATATTCCGATGCTGCAGCTGGTACGGGAGTTTCGTGTCCGTCTCCGCACCCTGCTAGAGGCAGGGACGGCGAAGGCAGGCCAGAAGCCAGTGCACACCGGCATGAGCGGCTTCAACCCCGAAGATCTCGCAGATCAGCACAACCCGCAACGGCAGCGACTCGAGGAAGAAAGATACCTCTTTGAGCCCGATGTACCCTCTGCAGACACACCGGAGCAATTATTTTTATCCGCGGAGCAGGCAAGCAGCGCCGATGCGCCGCTGCGACGCCACGCTGGAATCACGACACCCAGCTGCGGCAAATACCCAATCATTATGATGTCAGGGTTCAACGTGCAGTCCACCCCGCTTCGACACCCAGCCCTAAACACTACAACAGGGTATTTGCCTGCTATGGCTGACGCAGCCCAGCATTCCTCTGCACTCTCTACTCCTCATTCTGGGTCCGCATCAGCCTCTCCACGCAATGAGTCTGGCGCCGCGGGTGGCGCGGGGCGCCCCACGACGCTTCCCTCTGTATCGGTGTCTCCGTTCCTTGTCGGGCAGCGGAGGACCGCATCACCGACGAACAGCATCACATTATCCCCACCTACCCCACCGCCGCCGCCTTCCAGTGCAACGACTCACTCCACTGCGATGATGACACCGGCTGCACAAGCACAAAGAATTGCGCTGCTACACAGACGAAAGCAGCGGTTTCGTATTTGGGTCGAGGATGGCCACATCTGTATCTGGGCGAGCGCTGCCTACGCTCGCCGTGCCGCTCTTATCATGGCCCAGCAACTCAACACCACGGTGGACAGCAACTCGGTGCCGGAGCAGCGTTCGTGGAACTATCGTGGTCTTTTACACGCGAACACGACTGTTCCCCCGCCACGGCATGTAAATGACGTGATCGTTGTTGCCGAGGACATCCCTAGCATGGACCTGTGGCAGGGAGATGTTCTCCGGTGCTGCACACAAGCCGAGCTTCAGGCCATGATCGCATCCAAGGGGGTCGGACCCCTACCGCTTCCTTGTCCCCCGGATCCCATCACGAGCCTGGCTGCCGCCACCAATGACACAACAGCACATTCAGCGACCCCTGTCACCAGCGTCGCCGCGGCTCCAAAGCAAACACCGCTCGAGTCGACCGGGGGCGTTGTTACACCGTCCACGAGCAATCACTTGAGCAATCCTCTTCTTCAAGAGAAGGAGAAGGCTCCAGCGGAGGCGTTCTGGGTGCGTGGGGCGGGTGGGCTAGATGACTCCTTCACAAACATCACAGAGTCCAACATGCCGCCCCACCCCAAAGCCGAGAAACAACTCCTTCAGGCTGCGATGCAGCGGGCAAAGAAGGCCGCGGCCGCGGCAGCGGCCACCGCGCAAAGTAACACAAAAAAGAAACGCCTCACAAGTGGCGAGACAACCACAACTGCTGCGTCGCCACTGTTTATCGACATCGACCGGCGCGAGGGAACGTTGAATATAGAAGAAGTAGTTCTTGCCTGGATCAAGGTGGTCTCTATTCTCACTAGGGACTCCACAGAAGAAGACAGAGCGTGGGTGCGCGATCCACAAGGCAACCCAGTGCGCGTAGATCGCTACGTCATCCGCCGCTACGAGCACGATGGAGTGCGCTTCTTCATTGGTGTCACACCGCGCTTCGTAGGGCAGCAGCGTCGTATCGAGAAAGTGCTGGGTGAAGTGTATGCGATCGAGGAGCGCGAGGGTCGCTACCGGTGTGAGCAGATCGAAGACGACGACGGCGGCGACAATGAGAAGGACTGCAGAGATGAGGTGCACGTCAGCTATCGTGATAACAAACCTGATCATGAAGACAAGAGCTCTGCCTACTCGCCACGGGAAGTCTCCTCACAAGAAAAGAACACTATCTACTATTGCATGGCGACCTCTGTCGCTCCGCCTCTGAAAGCATCCCTCAGGAGCTCTTGCACCATGGGAGCCGTGTTTGATGATGTCTGGGGACCGCCGGTGATGCCAGTGCTCCCCGTGCCTCCGTCGAGCGCGGCGAGAACACCAGCGGTGCCCACCAGCGTCGTGTCGAAGGGGCACTTGGGTGCAATAGCGTCCAACGAATTGCACCCAGCAAAAGATTCTACCGATTCCATTGAGAAGACCTCTCGCCTCGCCTTTGCGGCGGTCTTCGGAGACGCCTCAGTAGAGTCATCTGGACCGTCCGCTGCGACGGCACCTGATGCGATGGGCGCAAATCTCGATGTCGACGATTTGTTGAAACAATTTACCTCAAATTCGCTTTTCTTTGGTGATGTCGAAGACGATTAATTTATTACCGTGTGTGTGTATGTGCATGTGTGTCGAAGCGGTGGGGAGGGGAGGGGAGGGAGGGGAAGGTCATGTGAGAACTAAAGGGCTCCCTGAGGCGAAGGCGGGTGCAGATAGATGGGTGCTTGCTATGCTGCACCCGTCTAATGGTAGATGAGGGAAGCAAGGAGGGAGGGGGGTGAAGGTTGGCGAAGATATATATATATATGTATATATATATATATAGTATATTATATATATATTATATATATGGTGGTTTACCCGCATCGCAGAGTCACTAAACAACACTATTGGACTCATTTGTACAGAGTCGGCAGATCTTTTGGATCATGGCAGCACGTTTTTTTTTTTTTATGAGGGCTGCATATTTTAAATTTCTGCATTCGTGATTGCTGTTTTTCTTCCCCCGCTCCTTTCTTCCTTTTAGATTGCTGTCTCGCTCTTTTTCTTCCTTCGTTTACACCTCACGAGCTACCCTAAATTAATTTTCTTCCTTCGATATGGATAAAGGGGACAGCAGTGGAATCGGGAGGGTATTTTTTGTTGTTGTTGTTGTTGTTCCTCTTCCCGTCTTTATTAATATGATCACTCGTTATTTTTATGAGTATTTGCATGATTGGGTATATTTATACCTCTCATGTATGACCACGGAAGCACATCTGAAACAGATGCGGGTGGTCAGAAGAAGAACAGAGACGGAGGAGGGAGGAGTGGACCCATCTGATTTCTGGGGTTCGCTGGGCAAAAGTGGAGCGAGAAACTCTTGTAACGTTCTCTGGTGCCCAACCGACTTCCTGGTAGTCACGAACGCATACAATAGCCTATAGTATATTATATAATACAGGGACTTGAGAGCGAGTCATTGCCATCCATGTCGGCGTGTCTGTCACATCAAGAGGACAGCCGGTGTGGCAAAGAAGAAGTTAAACATATGTTGCCGCCTCCGAAGCCCCAACGCACCAGTCAATGTGAATCACCCTGAGTTACGTATTGTAACGTGATCTACCACATTTTCGGAATTTCAGTGGACGAAAATCAGGCGGAGCTGGATAGACCTCGACACACATGTGAAGCTGGGGTGGATGAGTGAGCAGTTCTGTGGCGTCCCCTTATTCCTATATGAGGCCAACCGGGTGGGTCTGTAGAAGATGGATTCTGGTGTGCGTCTCCCTCTCCCGACGCATGTTAGATATCAACGCCTTTGTCGCCAGAGGCTGTGTGTAACAGGGTCAGTGGAGGTTGATCCGTGAATGCTCCTGTAGACCACGGTGGCCCCTGTTCACGTGATGTGTGGTTATCCTGGGAATTACGGCCATACACCAGTGTCAGTGCATCGGCATCTTCTGTACACACACACAAAAGCCTCCAGGATCGTGACAAGCCAAGAAAATTCTGGAGTACCATGGTATATGTGTATATATATATATATATATATATACGTGTATCCCCACCTCCCGCGTGCAATATACTTTCTCTGTTTTTTTTTTTGGAAGAGAGGGAAGAAAAAGAAAACTTTTTCTCGATGATTTGTCATCGATCAACGAATGAGCCTGAACATAAATTAAGCACTGCTTTTCAAATGGTGATCCCTCCTTCACCCCCTCCCCCCCTCCACTAATTCTTTTGTTCTTCGTTTTTTTTTTCCGTTTGCTTTCCTGTTTACTTGCCTCGACTGATGGATATACATCCAGCTGCGGGGTTTCGTTGTTCTATCACCGAGTACAAAACGTATCGATGCCTTTTTTCCCCAAAATAAAAATAATAAAAAAGAAGTAGTAGTCTCTAGAGACCTGCGCACTTGTTGATGAACAAAGGTGCGAAGAAAACCGCTTGAATTATTCTCTGCATCCTCGCCTCCGTGGGGAAATATCAACTTATAAAACTGTAACGCCCCTAAAAGACACATCCCCTTTTTATTACACTATCTTCAACTCGACTTCACTCCTCTCTCGTCTTTTTTTTGTATTTTTCTTTTCTTATTCATGTCACGCGAAATACATATATCTATAAATATATTCTCGAGAGTCCTGTACGCTACGTCGTCAACCTTCCTTTTTGATCTTGTTTGCATACCTCGGGGTTTTCCGTTCTGTTATATCTGTTCACTGTTTCCATTTTTTTTTCCGTTACGGTATTTACTTCCACCAACACTACAAATCACTTTGCTGACACACACACACACACACACACACACACACACACACGGGCGAATAAGAAAAAAGAAACGTTTTTTCTTCTACACGAAGTGGAAGGAGGCGTCGCGTACAGGCGGGGCAAAAAGCGGTCTTTTTTAGCACTGCCCCACTACATACATAGTTTCGTCTTGCCCATTTTCTTCTGCAAGTAATATTAAATATGCCGCATGCCCCTCAGTCAACAGGGCAGATCACCTGTCAGCAGTGTCATGTGACTCTCGCCTACCCCATTGGCGCCCCTTCAGTGCGATGCCCAATGTGCTCAGCTGTGACGCCTGTCCAGCAGTTTAGTGTAACTTGTGTGTGCTGCCGCTGCATTCTTATCTTGCCCCAAAACACAAGCCTTGCTATGTGCCCACGATGCCGCACGGTGATGTCCATCCCAGCTAGCATACGCGAAGGTCACAGCGGTCCCCAGGCACCCCCGAAGCAGTGCGTGTACATTGATCGTCCACCTACAGTTGACTCCACTGGTGCTAAAGTAACCCACTTGTCCGTGGGCACAAAACTCGACGATGACAAATAAGCTGAAGCAGCGACAGAAAAAATATCCCCTGCAAAACCCAATAAAGGAACCACCGAGGAAAACACACACACAAAGAATAGCTTTACAGATCCGAGAAACGATTTTTTATTTATTCGGATGAGCGTGTTCGCCACCCCCTCGGCGTTGGCCCACTTTTTTCCTCTCGACTCGTCGATACTCTTTCGTCGCTGCAAGCCTTTCGGCGGGTGTAAGCGTACCAAAAATGGGCTTCACCTCATTTTTTGTCGTGTAATGTGTGTGCGTGTGTTGCTTTTTTATCGCTTGTTTGTTTTTTTTTTCCGATTTCCAGCTATGGATGGACTGTGGGTGGGGGAGGAGAGGAGAGTCGGCGGGGGTGCTGAAAAATGCACTCGAAAAAAAAAACGATGTTTTTCCCCCACCCCACCCCACCCCACCCAGCTCTGCTCATCGAATTCCCGCTCCAACGTTATCTTTTCCGTGTTTGGTAGTTTGTCTTCGCTGGTCTTGGTTTCCTTTTCTGTGATGCGTCTCCATCTCCTATCCCCTCTTCCCTCGGCGATGGCGATGGTGAAGGAATTGATGGGGAAAAAAAGAAAAAATCCCCAACTCCAAAAGAATAGCTGTATGTTCTCGGTATCACTTCCCCACCCCACCCACCCCCGAAAAAAAAAAAAAACTTTTTTGGTGTAGCACCGCATGGAGAGAGATAGAGAGGGGGAGGGGTGGTTGTGTGCATAGTGGCGGTGCGGGTATCTGTGCACTGCAGCGTTCTAAACGATTTTTACGTTCAGGGAAAAGCCGCTTTTCCTCGCTCACCCTGGACTGATCGAAGCGGCCCTCCTCACGCCGCTCGGCTGGCGCAACCGGTGAGATAATTTATCTTTCTGTCCTCGATAGGGTTTGCCAACATATTTGAGAGCGAGAACGCCGTATACATACGCTGGTAAAGATAGTGAACCTGATATATGACCCATCCGTTCAACCCATTCCGAATTCCGTGTGTATCTGCCTCTGTGTGGGTGTGTGAAATGGAGAGAAGAAGAGAAGGAATGTCCGACCTCCTTGAACCTCCAGGGCACGTGTGTGAGGAACGCCTGATATCATGGACATCTGCTCTTATAAAACTATGAAGCGGAGCAGAAGAATTTACCCAGACTGTATCATCCAGGAACCCCCCACCACCACCACCACCACCATTTTTTTTTTCGCAGGGCTGAGACCCTCCAACACATATTTATGTTGGCCACGAGAGGGGGGGAGAGGGAGTCGAGACACAATTGACCTCATGCAGGAGTATTTCGAGTGCCTTGTGCACAGTAATGCGACGACACTTTTGATCTGAGAACAAGCACCTGTTTTTTTTCGACGTTCTTCGAAATGCATCGCGATCTTCCCCCCCCCCCCCTCCCCGCGGGTTTTTTTCACGGACTGCACCGCAGCGGCAGCTCTTGAGCAAGATGACTGACACCTAACTTCTTGAATGACGGAAGCAACTGATAACAGAACATGTCTACCACCGATTCTAATTCAGAAGTCTACACAGTGACTAGCGGAAGGAGGGGAGTGGGGGCAAAAAAAAAAAGATCGGTTTGAATGTGTGGCGTTGTGATGAGGCCACAGACGCACACACACACACACACACTTCTTCGTTGTCGATTCAGATGTTCTTTTCCGCTAAAAGAATTGGTGGTAGCACCGCGTCCTGTACCTTATGTGGGGGCTATCTCCCCCCCCTCTCTTTATTCGAATAGACGAGAACGCATGATGTGAAGTGAGTAAAAAAAAAAACGCTTATATGGGTTTATGTAGAGATGTGTGAATGTACGACATGTCAGCTCATCGCATTCTGATTTGTGTGGACAAGATGACTGGTAAGGAATTGCAGATGTGCGTTTGTGTGTGTGTGTGTGTCCCCTATGCTCGGTATCTTTTGCTGCAGGATGGTGCAACTCCACCGGTCACAGCCGAATAGGGTTGTGCGGTATCTCCTCATCTTTGATACCCTCTCTTCTATTTTATCCAATGAACATCAACAGTGAGTGACGTACATATGCTCACTAAGGCGCGCGACTTGCTCTGAAGTGATTAAACTCACAAAAAAAAACACTCCACGGGCAGTTCTTTGAGCAATGGCCTGTGGTGCGCGGCGTATTTCGCCTGCTTTCGGGAGTTTATTCTTCCTCACCACCCCTTCTCCTCCCCCAGTACTACTTCATGGTCATTTGGCTCAAGCAACTACCGCAGCTCGACGAGTTATTATCTATCATCAGCTGCAATCCACTTTCGATGTCCTGCGTCTCATGAGAACTGCGCATCCTCCCTATTACCCATCGAGTGTGTGTGTACGTAAAAAAATGATTTCTATCACTCCTCCTCCTCCACTGTTTTTTTATTATTGAAAAATGTTATTAGATGTACCGCCAACGTTTAGTCTCCCACATTTTTTTTTGTTTTTTGCTTTCTCACACAAACGCGGCTTCATCCTCCCGCCCCCCTCCCTCTGGTACCATCACGTCTGTTATACGATTTTTATATAGCAGAAAGTAGCTGCTAACTGCACAAATAAAAAATAGAAAAACACGCACAAAATTCAAAAATCGGGGGTGTGTCTGTTAGATCACAGCCCAAATAGTTCACGCACAAGAAAGAAAGAGGGGGCTGTGCATCGAAGAGGGGGGATCAATTCATAGTAGAATTTAAAACATCATTTTTTTGTTTTTGTTTTGCTGATTGTCCAGCGCGTCATCTCAAGTGGATCTCCTCTTTTTGGTAGTGTGTGTGTGTGTGTTTTATCTGTGTGTGTATGGAAACGTTTATCATTATATATTTCATCTTGATTTTCTTTCTAGATTGCGGGAAAAGGCCCTGTTAGGGGGAGGAGACAAAACCACCAACACGCGAAAGGAGTCGGACAACACCCTCCCTCAACCTCTTCCCCCATTCCACGTCGTCGTCGTCTTTTTTTTTTTCTTTACACCAATTTAATATAACCGCACTGCAATGCAGACCACGTGGAACACGTACACAGCTAGTGCAGAAGCTGGAGGAACCCCTTGTCGCTTCAAAGGTGCAGGATGCTCGACCAAGAACGACGGCGGTATACCCCAACCCGACACTCAGGGTCACTGCCGAAACGACGGAAGTGTGTACTGGGACCGGCATGACGATCTTTCCAACAGACACTCACATATCGGGTGGGGCACACACACCGATGTGAGTCCGCCTCCTCGAATTCCCCATTCCTTCGCCTCAGGTACTTCGAGTATCGGTGTCAGACCGTTGTTCGGGGACGCCACCCGCGTTTACGAGGAGTGCGATGACGATGACGACGATGAAGGCGCCGATGGGTACGAAGAGGATGAGTGGGTACACGGAGAAAATGAGGAGGGGAAGTACGCATTTGAAGAAGATGGAAAATACGACGACGACGACGTGGCTCGCGAAGGCGCGATGTGTGTGAAGGCAACGAGACAAACCTGGACACACACCCACGAGAGTCGCGCGCTGCAGTTCGACGGGGAGGGTAGCATCGATCCGCACACACCTGACCCACGGTCTTACGGTCAATTTGTTCTCGGGACCGGGCAGCAGGATCTTGCTAATGTGCATGGACACAGAAACACCGACGCTTCAGGTACACCAGGAGGTCCAGCTAGATTCCGACGGACAACACCGGTGGTACGCGCTGCTTACAGTATGGGGTATGACTGCGCGGCTGGCGAGTCGTCTGAGGATCCACCAAAAACATCGCAGCCGCTTGAAGAATCCGCCGCTGAGACACGGATAACGTCTACAGGAATATCGATGAAGAGAAACGAAAAAGATGCCATGAAAGGCATGAGTCAAAGCGACTATAGAACACCGACATCTTCCCCTTCGTCTGCCCGCAGAGCAGGCACTGCAACTCCAGCGGTTTTCGTCGGTACACGCGAGAAGACAACAGCTTTTGCAACGACTTCGGTAGCTGGCGATAGTGTGGCCACGCACCGTGATGGGGGCGGACACAGTGCTCTCGCGTTGCCGGTAAACACCTGCGGCCCAGGCAACACACAAGAAAGGGTAAGGAACGGTTTAAACATTCGATCTCATGGTGCGTTCGATTGCCAAAACACTTCCATCGCGTCATCACCACTCTCACCGCATCGCCCCACCTTGGAGGCGCGAGTCCTCATGGACTCCAACACCTGCAGTGACGTGGATTCTTCCAAAGACTTCAAAAAAACGGCCATGTCGCCGGTATTCGAGCTGGGCGAAGACCACGAAATACAAATTCGGGACTTTGCGGGGGTCTCAGCTCCACGCGCATCAACTGTTGTCGCGAACGCACCGGAAAGCGGCTCTGCCTCACCACCCACAACGGTGAATAGAGAAAATGTCGTCTCCGGGATGCCCAATCTCCTGTTGGCCTCTGGTCGCAGTCGCTCCGTAGAGAATTTGCTATCCGAGTGGGAATTCTCTACCCCAGCAGCAGATATCGTGAAATCCGCGTGTGAGCGAGAGATGCACGTGCGGTCCATCTCCAATAGCGCAGCCTCTCCAAATTCGGCAACGTCGCCACCACCGGCGACGTCTCTTCCGATGCAACAGTGTCTCTCAGACGTGTTGTGTTGTGATACGGGAACGGGCATCGACGAAAACGGTGGCGACCTCACTACCACCAAGCACGGCGTTGGACAAGCCATCCTCCCGGTACCCCCCGCGCACCCATCGCGTCAACCACCGCTGCAACTGAACGTTTGTATCAAAAATGTGTTCAGTTACTCAGAATCGGAGAAACGTTGGCTTTTCTGCGATGAATTGGGTACCACGCCAGGAGCTGCGGCGCAGAGGGTGACGGACGTCTCCAGCCGGACAGCGCGGCGCACGACCCCGCGTGCAGGGAGCGAGGCACCACCCACCCCCTCGGTTGCGTCTTTTAAAGTGTCACTGTATTGCCGTCCTTTGCTGGTTCAGCTGCCCAATCCCTCGCTCCACACATCTCTTCTGTGCGCTGCCGGTGACCGTGCGCTGGTGCGGATAACCCTCGCCATCATGTACTATGTGTCGTGTGTGATGGTGTCACGAATGATTTGGGGTCTGCTCTACTTGACGTTGGTAATGTCAGCGATGACAGCAGGATTAGCTGCAACGGACGCCGCATGGGGCCGATGGCCAAACCTCAAGGTCTACGCGGAGAATCTCCGTGAACAAGCTGCGGCGTTCATGTTCGCTACTCGTGATATGCTTTTTTCCTTCGGTGAATTCGAAGAGGGAGCTACTCTTGGCGTGTATGGGTAGCGCGAGCCTCTGCTGCCCTCGATGAAGCCTCCACATTCTTAATCAAGCGTGGAACCTCATCAGAAAAAAATCAGCGGAGTACTGGAGGGCCTGCGACTCTCCGTCTGGCTGCTATAAATGTTTTTTCCACAGATAGTATGAGATGGATTTTTTTTTTTCACCTTGCTGCTTTTCCGCTCGTTACTTTTCATTTCTCTGACGGGAGATTACACAGACCCCCCCCTCCCCTCACGCACGTAGCTTTATTCTGTCTGTGTGGGGGGGGGGGGAGTACAGGGAAGTGAGCGAGTCTAAAGGGTGAGTGGGTGTATCGACCAGTATGTGTGTGTGTGTGTGTGTGTGTGTGTGTGTGTGTGTGTGTGTGCGTGGTTCTCGCCTCCTTTCAGGGTTTTTGTGTCTAGACCTTTTTGTTGTAGTTGTCGATTGGAGCCTTGTGCCTTGAACATGGAAATGGGCGCCACGACCCTGCCCACTTCCCTTCCACTTTTTTTTCCCTTACCCTCCTATTGACACACACACACACACACACGCGCGCGCGTGCGTACATGTGTCATTCTCCCTGCCAACTTTTTTCACAAGGAAAAGTCGAACACGAGAAACAAAAGGAGCGATGAGGCGTTAGGCCAACAGAGGCCTGCGGACTCGGCCCACGATCCCCTCAGGGGATGTCCTATCGCTACGTGTGGGAGCTGACGCATTTCAGGTGCGGACCCTGGAGGGTTGTTTCATTTATGTAGGAAGTGCCGACACACTTTATCTTGACACCCTCTACTGCTGCCAACTCTCTCCCCTCCACCACGCTCTTTCCCTTAACTCCCCCTCCTATACCCCCCCCACCACACACACAAACACGCATGTACGATGCTTGCCGATTTGTGGATGACCTTTTATAATATGTATTACCCAGTCGTTTATATCTCAATACCTATTGTTTTGAAGAAAGGGAGGAGTGTGTGTGTGTGTGTGTGTGCGTGTCGGTGTGTGTTTTCTCCCCCTCACTCCAAGAAACAAACAAAAAAGTGAAATATATATATATATATACAGGCGTATGCTTCTCTCTGTCGCCAACTTGCCTCATGCATTTGTTTTCCTTTTTTTTTTCGCTGTCTTTTCCTCACTTCTCTTTGATTTAGTCACCAACTCGTTTTCAAAACATTTTGTGAGTCTGACGGCATTTGCCTCCCTTTCTTATATAAGGTAAACATTATATATATTTATATTATATATTATTTATGAAAGTACTCTCCAGGTACTAAAAGAAATAGTGACATCTTTGCCAAAACATCACAAAAGAAAGACTTCTTTTTTTGTGTGTGTGTGTGTCCAGGGAAGGGGGAAAAGAGGGGGAAGCCGGCTTAGCGGAATTGTTCCACAACCACGATGCTGCGTGATGCGACGACTCACATATCGGTTGGAAGTCACAGCACGACAGAGACCAATTCCCCATCGACATTAAACTCGAGTACCTCGTTTGCACGCTGGAAGCTTACACAGGAAGCGAGTGCCTCCGCATGCACGCCATCAAACAAGCTACTCGCAGGCGATCCAGCGGAAGTTTGGACGATGGCCTCAAACAGTAGTGGTTCCAAACTCTCACATTGTCGATATGAAGAAAAGCGGAGTGCGGCCCGGTATCCAGCGCAGCACGACGCCTCCACACCGCCTGATGCGCAGCCCATGTCCTCCGCAGACGAATACTCTCTGCCTCCAGGTATGTCAGAAAGCACGCCCGCGTCTCGTATTGAGCAACCTCAACAAAATCCCCTTGACGCCGGAGAGTGGCATGAGCGCAACTTCAAGGCACACAGCGGAGATGATCCGACGAAGCTGTCCTTTTCTCGCCCCACCTCACCCACAATAAATGCAGCGGCACACCGCACCAGAGGAATTGTACGTCCAATCAGCGATCTGTGCGATGGCGCTGATGCGTCTGTACTCCACATCACCGCAGAGGGCAGTGCTACCACGGTGGCAATCGCAAATGCGGTGCCGCGAATAGCACAGGAGAGAACTTCCGCGACGGAGGCACGCGCAAACCGCTGGTCGCAGGAACTCCAGCGAAGCACTGCGACCGAAGAAGAGCTGCGCCACCTCTACCAGGATCTGGAAAGAGAGTTAGCGGGGGTGCGCCGTGCTGCAACCACAGCAGAAGCGGTGCACAAACGGGAAATGAACTTGCTGACGCAACAGCTGAAGCAAGAGACAGAAGCACGGACAAAATCGGAGAAGGACCTCGAAGAAATATTAAACCATGTCCTGACGCCCTCTCAAACGCCCCGCTCCAGTCACCCCACTCCTGCCGAGGCTGAGGGTAAGGACGGAGACAACGGTGGAGGACACCGCCCCGCAGCCACCCACGCACACGCAAGTGACCTTTTTTATGATAAGCTCAAGGAAAGAGAGGAGCGGGCTCGCGCACGTGTGCGCAAAGACTTTGTCCGTCAGGCGCAGGAAAACCTTCACGCTGAGCAACGAAGGAGCGCCGAGGCCGAGAAGGCAGCTGATGCGGCACTGAAGCGCCTTGGTAAGGCAGAGGACGAAAACCGGAAACTACAAGAGGCACTGCAGGAAGCAACGAGTGTCTTGGAGGCGAAGGATGTGCAACTTTATGAGCGCGGCATTCATATCGAGGAACTCGAAACCCAGTATCGACTTCTCGAGCAGAAGCTGGCAAACCTCGAGAGGCTCGGGCATGTATCGAGCGAGCGTGCTGCCAAGAATCTGGAGGAGCTGAAGCTGCTGGCCGATCGGAGGCAGTCAGAGCTGGAGGCGCAACGGCAATTTATTCATCAGCTCCAGGAGAAAATAGGCATAACCACGCGTGATCTGCATGACCGCGAAACCGATCAGGAAAGCGTGTTGCGCAATGTGCATCACCTGCAAGCGCGCTGCCGTCGACTCGAGGGGGAATTCGATACAGAGCTGCACGACGCGACGGCGCTTTTGGAGCAGCGACGGCAACGCGCTGAGGACGAGGCAAAACTTTTACAGGAACGAAATGACGAGCTCAGGCAGCGCTGTGCGACAATGAAGGCAGAGCTCGAAGAGTTGCAGGCCTCGCGAGGATATGGCGGCAGCGATGTGGAGCAGTTGCGTGCACGATACGAAAAGGAACTAGGTGAGTGCCACGTAGAAATCCGTAGCCTCCAACTACAGCTGGAGCAGATCTCAGAGGTGGCAAAAAGGCGCTCTGCAGAGAATCACGCCATGAAGGAAATCGGAAACCAACAGCACGCAGCTCTTGCCCGGCAGTACGCCGCCGAGGCGAAAGCAGCGCAGGAGGAGCTAGACCGCGTTAAGGCACAGCGTGACCGCGAAAGCGAGAAACACCTGAATATGGTGCTGGAGCTCTCACAACAAATAACGAAACTCAAGCAAGAAAACACTCGGCTTGAGCACGCCGTCAATGTCCACGAGCATGAGAGTGCTGACGCAACACGCCTTCTGGACTCTGCACGGCAGGAACTCGGGCATCTTCGAGAAAAGCATCTCCGCCTTAGCGCGTCCCGAGCCGAATACAGCAGATACAGTAGAATGAATAGTGTCCTGAACAGTCAAGAGGACTCGCCGCGCCACCATGCAGAGTTCGGCCTCCTACAGCAGGTCCATATCTCGCCCAAGGAAAGACGCGCTTCCTCCGGTCCTCGCAACAACCCCAACGCATCGAATCCCACCTCTTCTCCCCAGCCGACCTACTCCGTGCCAGTGGGGGGAAGAGGACTGATCAGGTCACAGCCTCACTCGATGGACATCACCGGGGCTTTCACTGGTACGAAACCTGGAGCTGCCGACTTGGCGCTGTGGGATCTTCTTGAGGAGTTGATCCGGAAGCTGCAGTTCTTAGCTGGCCAACCCCAAGACATCGCTGCTCCACCGCAGGCGGCCACTGATCGGCGCAGCGCGCAGGAGTCTTCTCCTCCACCCTCTATCGATGCAGAGGAGCGGAGGGCCCTGGAGCGTGTGCTGATGAGCTGTGTGGCAGCCCTCGAATGCAATCGCCGCAAGCGATCCTCTTCACAATGTGAGGCGAGATCTGTCAATGGTACAAATAGGAGTGGGATCAGTGAAGAATCCCAAATGGAATCCGTGCGAGCGCACCATCCACAGCGACGCGATGCATTACCGTCCGCATCGCACACCCCTCTAGAGGAAGGCTCTGATGAATGGTTGGTGAAGTCACCGTCGCTCTCAGGGAGGCGTCAGTGGAAACAGCGAGTGCCAGACGATTGCAGCCTGACGCAGGACACAGCGAAACCGCATCTATGTGCGGACCGCACCCCTGAGGTACCTTTGGGGAGGCCGCAGCGAAGCTCCCAGCTTGCCGTGTACGCAAGTCAAACTCCTCGGAATCCCTCATACTCACTGTTGAAGGAGGTGGAACGTGCAAACTCGGCATTCGATAGATAAGACTTCCAGAGGCAGACGTCCGATCAAGGATGGGGGGGGGGGAGGAATAGCACAATAACATTGCAGTGAATCCGATATACCGCCTGTTCTTTGGCGCAACAGCTTTCTGCAAGGGAGTACACAAGATGGAACCAAGTACATATCGTCGTGCGCTCATCTACAACTCTAGAATATTCAAACCCTAGACAATATATATATATATATATTCAAACAGGCAAGGCAACGCGTTGGAGAGGCAAGGTGGTAGAAAAAAAAAAACTAGAAATCAGAGTTACTGCTGCTGAACATGGCACGGCCGCGCCGCCGTCGCCTCCAATATGTATGTATATTCCTACATTGTCTCATGTAGGTCTCCCATCTGTGTTGCTTTCATGTCCATTTTTTTTTTCGGAGAATGCGGAACATGGCCAAAGATCGTCCCGCAGGATTCCCTTTGACCTTTCTGACAGTAGTTTTGCTGAGGAAATAAATAGTAGCGGTGGAAACAATATATATATATACATGTGTGTGTGTGTGTGTGTGTGCGTGCGTATATAATTGTATACGTCAGGGTGGAGGCGCACAGTCGACAACGCTGTGAGAAACTCTGAAACAGTAAAATAGACGATGCACACAGGGGGTGGTAAGCTACACGCGCTCCCGCAGATCGTTTCGAGAAAAAAAAACGTCCCTCCTCATCACGTAGTGCTCATTT
Source organism: Endotrypanum monterogeii (assembly GCA_000333855.2). NCBI lineage: Eukaryota > Euglenozoa > Kinetoplastea > Trypanosomatida > Trypanosomatidae > Endotrypanum > Endotrypanum monterogeii. The sequence goes on along the minus strand of CM007315.1, from coordinate 498,363 downwards.
GCTGCTTCAACTGTATTAGTTTTGATATTGATTCTTTTTTTTTCTTCCGGGGAGTGGATACAATCTTCCGTTGCTCTTTTTTTTACTTAATTTCTCCCTCTCTGTCCTCATCGCATGTTAATCATCGTGCTCTTTTTTTTTTCATTTTTTCTGTTTGTTGCAGCAAGAAACAAATATAAATGTGAATGTCACTGACATGTGTCCTCTTCTTACCCGCACTTGCACACCTCTCAGCACGGAACCATTCCAGTGAACAGACCCTCTGCTAATCGCTCGTGATATCTGACTGTGTACAGATATACACACCACTTAGCTCCTTTCTGTGGGAGTGTGTGTGTGTGTGTGTGTGTGTGTGTGTGTGCGCGGAGCTGAAGCTGACAAGTGCTGCAGTTCCCATACAGTGAAAGTTTATGATGTGATACAAACCGTTCTTTCCATGTTGTCAACGGAGTCTGGTGAATGACCGTCACGAAGGGAGGGGGGAAGGCATGGAGGTAACACCTCAGCGTGGGTCTGGAGGAGGTAGTGATGGCTACAAGATGGAATTAACCCCCGGGGGAATTTTTTATTATATTATTTATTTCTCCTGTCTTTTATCTTCGACGGCTTGGATTGATCTGGGAATATAGGCACTCCCCCAAAGACGTATATAAGGTGAGACGTGAATGCATCGCTCGTGATATCAGCGATTGTCAGGGAAGGGGGGGATGATGGCCATCGAGTCGAATGCGGACAGCTGCAATCGATACCGTCGAGTCTCTCATATAACACACAAAGCAGATATGCAAAACTAGAGCTCGACCCCTCCTCCTCCCCCCCCCCCCATCTTCATTCCTCGGAAGATCACTGCTGGAACGGGGAAGAAACATGTGAGGGGCTGCGTGCAGTATGGTGCAGTGGATGGAACAGCTGAGTAGTTATTTATGTCCGTAGCAAGTGTGTCGCACAGCTCTCCATCACACACTGGAGACATGTGCTAACTCAGCGCATAAACCCTGCATATATCTACATATTAACCAGGGAAGAAGAAAAAAAAAAAACTATAAACGCACACCTCGTACCCAAAGCGAAAAAAAAAATGTACACTGGTGCCTGATGTCCTCCTCCCTCGCTCCTCCATCCACCCAACCTTTTCGGATGTGTGACATCTTGCTCTTCCCTTTCTCTGCCCTGCTGCACATACTTGTATGAATATACATATATATATATATATCCCTTTTTCTTTACCTTCCCGTCACCAGGACACCAAGGGACTCTTTCGCCTATATATATATATATATATATATAATTTTTTCCTGTCTACAAATTGGTGCGCACACCCTTGACCATCAAGAGGAAGTATCAGTCCACCGATCTCATACATATTATCACGTGTGAATATCCCTGGTCTACCCCCCCCCCTTCCCCTCTCGTTGGAGCCTCTCAACGACTGAGAAACAGCAAGAAAAGATATCTTTATACACGTACGAAAGCACGTACATATATCTATATATACATATATATACAGGTATATATATGTGTGTGTGTTTGTGTATCCTTTCGTGATTCTTCTTCTCCCCCTCGTCGACATTTAAAAGGATACACGACCACTAGAACTAGTAGTACTTCTTTTGCGTTATTTTTGGGGCACTTGATGTCTCCGACACAAGCACAGGTACGTTGACCACTGCCCAACTATATAATTAGACGATTCTCTAGTGTAATCACTACCCTCACTTGGTGCCCATCTCCGCCCATCCTCACCCCTACGGTGATGTCTGCAATGATGCCACCGTCTTCCCCCAGCAGTATCATCGACTTGCAAAGGGAAAAGACTGCACCGGTCAAACGTGATGTGCCACACTCTCCAGATGATACAAATTTGTCCCTCAGACGCACTACACCGAAAACAGCAGACACGGCCTCTCGCACCCCTCCGCAGACGCAAGTGAAAAAAGAAAACCCGCCTCAGCACCCTTTAGAGCCGAGCACGGAAACGGGGCAGTGCGCGTGCCCCACCGCCTATTCCTTCATGTACTCTTCCCCTACTAGCACCCCAACGATACCGAGGGAATACTCATGTGAAACACACCGGCGGGAGCCGCCAGTTGTGTCTCCTCACAGATACCTCCAAGAAGCGACCGAGGCGTCTGGTGAAGTAGCGAACGGCAAAAAAAGCGACATAAGATCGCCGAACCCCTTATATCTCGACGATATAAGGCTACACACGACAACGAAAGCCTCTCCAGTGATTCCCAGCAACGGGGAACCTGCCCCCTTCATAAATGAGGGTAAGCCCGCCTCCGTCTCGTCAAGTCACAGCGCCAAATCTACATCTTCGGTGTGTGTGGGTGCGTCTGATAGGTGCATACCCCCCCTTTCGCCTCGTCAACGCAGCGCAGTGCCGCGAATTTCGCGGTCTGAGTCGCCTGCAGACCTTTTTTCGACGTGTTTCCCTGCCATGGGTGATGGTGGTGTAAAGAACGCAGCCCATTCCACAGAAAAGCCAAGTGACGCTGTCCACATCACACCATCATCAAAAGATGGAGAGAAGGACTCTCAAGGTCCGAAAAAAGTGGTGTCGTTGCGCGGCATTGGCTCCGAGACGACCTCTGACGCAGCCACTTCTACCCAATCCCGTCTTGCGATAGCATCTTCGTGCCCGTCTACCCCGCAATCTTTGGTCCAAAGCGCTACCTCCTTCGCTCGTGCGCTCAGCACGGACGGTGCCAAGTCAGCTGACGCCACTCTCACAGCGGAGCTGAAGGAGCTCCACCGGGCACTCAAGGAGAAGGAGCGAGACATCGCGCGACTTACACGCAACGTGGAGAGGGTGAGCCGATCCTTAGCAAAGTCTGATCAGAAGGTGGAAGAGCTCCAAGGAAAACTGAATAACGAGAAGTCTCTTTTAGCGACTCACAAGAAGAACCACCTGGAAGAGAAGCAGGCGCTGCAGAAGGAGCTGCGGCAATGCCACTCCACATTGCGTACAGCAGAGCAAGCGCAAGAGAAATTACAGCGGGAGCTGGAGAAGCAAAAGGAGAAACTCGCCTCATCATCTCGCTCAACAAACACTGCAGCCACGCCCCCTGTGACCTCGTCTGATGTGACGGTGCAGCCCACAATAGTGGCGACACAAGATGAGGTTCACTCACTGAAACAAACGATTCGTCAGTTGGAGGAACAACTCGCTGCTGCGCATACACCTGCGAATCTTTTAATGCCGACTGAACCACAGCGGGACGCCGTAGCAGTCACAGAATCAGCAAAAAGAATGGATGCACTAAACAATAAAGTACACCATCTCCAGCAGCTTCTTTGTTCCAACGAGGCAACGCGCCACGATCAGGAGAAGCAAATAAGTACACTCACGAAAGAAAATGAAACACTCAGGGCTCTCGGAAGTCTCGAGAAAAATTCTGGACGCAACTACGCCACCCAACCTAAGCTGCAATCGACTTCGGCGGCAGGTGGAGAAGAGACCGAAGGGCAGTCTCCCTCACTACAATCTCCTCGCCCAGCCATGACGGGGAACATCGATGCGAAAGAAAATACAGCACACCAGCGGGATGCGTTGCGGGTTATACAGGGTCACCTGGGAACGTACAAGCTCATGAGCGAGCGTGCCGAGCGCCGTGCTGTGCAGCTGGAGGCAGAGTTGACCGAAGCTCAGCGCCGTGCAAAAGATGCAGAGGAGAAGTGTGCGAAGATGACGTCTGACGCAGTGGATCCTTTGAGACTGCAGGTGGACACGATCACACGCGAGCGCGATGAACTGCGGCAGTGCGTCCAAGAACGAAGCGAGGAGTCAACGACCTTACAACTAGCACTTCAAGAAACCGAAGACGAGCGAGATGGGCAGGTGCGCCAGACTCTCGATCTTCAGTCTCGCGTCGCTGAAGCTGAAAAAAAACTGGCCACTACCCTTGCGACCTCGAAGGCTGAGCTGCAGGTGGCCGCCGATCGCACTCAACAATGCAGAGATGAAGCCGATGCCCTCCGCCGTGAACTGACAGACCATAAGCAGCGGTGCGCGCAACTGGAAGAAGAGCGGCAAGTCCTCATGGCGGAGAGAGAAGAAAAAGCAGCCGCTGCCGAACAATATAAGCAGCAGGCAGACTTTTACCAGAAAAAATGCAAAGAAGCTCAGCTAAAACTAGCAGATGCCACGAGAGAAGTTGCAGTGCTTCAAACAAAGTGCGAGTCTCTCTCAGAGAGTCATGAAGCGACTGAACCACCGTCATCGAGAAAGAATTCTCATCCACCCATCGTCTCCGATAAGAACACCTTTCTGCATCTTCCTACATCGGCAACGCGGCATTCCACGGTGGAAGACATCAAAGTCATGCACTATCCCGCGTCTTCCTCCGAGGTGGAGTATCGCGATGGCGTTTCCCGCAACCTGTCTGCTGCTCTCTTCTCCGCACACAAACTGGCTACATCAGGGGAGACGGCTCACACCCGGGAGCCAACTACTGGGCAAGAACAAGAGCAACACGATCTGGAGCGGCTCCATCGGAGCGTGCCTTCCCTCTATACGACTGTGCCCTGCATCGCCCCGCTCCGTCGAGAGAACCAGTCAACCGTGAAGAAAAAGACATACGTGCCCATCAATGATGTTCTTTCACCCATAGCCAGCCCTTCTCTCCGTGGGTATGACCAACGAGGAGGTGCGCAGCAGCGGTCACGAATGCCTGCATGCAGGCTGCAGCAGCCTGGTACTTCGCCTTCGCCAGCGCGAGGACGCTCCCCAGGGAGAGCGCGCTCGCCGGGGGCCGCACATGTCCTAAATGATCGTTATTTTGACCCTACGATGTTCAGCGGGTGTGAGGCCGATCCCTCCCTAGTTGGGGTCGATGGTGACGAGATAGCCTGCACTCATAGATACACCGCAGGGCCCTCTCTGGCCAGCCGATCTGCTCAACCATCACCACCTCTGCGCAGCAAAGACGATGTGCAATCACCTGACAAGACCACCTCTCCTCGATCCAGGAAACGGTCAACATCGGATACTGATCCACAGGCGTTCGGTGGCGGCAGCGTTCTCACCTGTGCCTCGCGAATATCAGATATACCGTGCACCTCACGACACTACTCAAGTTGTGATACAAGCAGCATCGACAGGGGAACAGGGCAACGCACCGGGGTGGAGCTGCAGTTTAGCTGCACGGCAGGGAGGCTTCTTCTGAGCAAACGCAGGCAGCGCGTTGAGCGTCCCGTATTTTTCCCCGCGACTAATGAGTCGCATGTGATGGATGTATGTTGCGCTGCTCTGGGAACCATCAGTCACAGAATTCACTTCTCTCTCATGTCTGCGGCGGGGAAGCATCACCTAAAAAATGCCTTCCGCTTCACCATCCGCATCCTCTGCGACTGTGCTAATGGTGACGGCGACATCCTTGTCGGCTTTGCGGACCGCCACGTTCCAATGGAGAGCTTCGGCGAGAAACAAAATGCACTGCACTACAACGGCTGTTATTATCTCAGTCTGCGGGAGGGTCGACTCTTTTGTCCTACCCAAAACATTCGCAGCGCTGCGTATCCGGGCTGGCGTGCAGCAGCCACGGAAGCGTTGGCTCGACGCTCTAGCAGCGGGGCAGGGCTCGCGAGAGAGAGCTACGACATGGGTACTGTGGCGCAGCAGGAACAGTGGTCTCCCACAGATGCGCCACAAACCTCTACACCCGTGACCACTGAAGGCCCCTCGAGGTCCGAGTGCATCGTGCGAGCCGGCGACGAAATATCTTGCACACTTCGCATGGACAAACGGTCTATCAGCTACTCCTGGAATGGTGTCGAGTGCGGTGTCGCCTTCACACGAGTAGCGCTGTCACCCTCCCTCTACCCTTGCGTTGAGGTGAACGCTGCAGGTGGGGCTGTCGAGCTTATCTGAAACGATGCCAGCGATTTTTTCACGACAAGTGGTGCGCCTGTCTCTTTTCCATCGGATACGTCGCATGCGTTGGGACGGGGAGGGAGGGAGGGAGAGAGAGAGGGAGGAGTAGAGTACTGAAACACATCATGATAGTGGACACCAAAGAGGGAACATGTTTCCCGCCCCGCCCCGCCCTCCCAACTCTCTTTTTTCAGCTTCCCTTTTTTTTTGTGTGTGTATATGTTTCTCTTAGAATGTTTCTTTTTTATTTTTCGATTGTTTCTTTTATTTTTTTTTTAACAACTGTTTTTTCTTTTTTTCTCTCTCTTTCTGTGATGTTGTCTTTTGTTGTGTGCGTGCGCAGGATTATTTTTTTTTTTACGCCGTGAAACATCTCATATTATATTTCATATATAATGTATACGTATATATATATATATATATATATATGAATGCTCTCACTACTTCGTACATCCCGTCAATCTCTTCACCGATAAAAGAATGGGTGGAGGAATGGCGTGCACATATACCTGTTTTTCTAGCCTCTCTGGTTTTCGTATCTCCCTTCTTTTTGTGTGTCGTTTTGTCCTTTTTTTTTTAGACTTTAACCCATGGTAGCTCTACTGACGAAATGTGTGTGTGTGTGTGTGTGTGTGTCTGCTTCCTCGCACCACCACCGCCACAACAACTATTCTGCGTAAACACTCGCCCCGTAATAGAAAATGCTCGAGATTTGCTGCACGACATACAAGAATCTAGTGAACCTGGTAGATGACTCTCAGGTAGTTGTGTGTGTGTGTGTGTGTATATAACCACGGAAGTCCACATCTAGCATTGGCAAGTATGCGCGCAACGTTTTCTTTCAAGTGTTTCTTTGCCCAAATGTTATTTTTCTCTTGACTCAAGTCAACTGCCCGACGACGGCAGCAGCATAGGTGAACTACGGGTACATAATTCTCTCGTCGAGTGAAACAGTTCACTGAAAGGCAAGATAATGTTTTGTGTATTCGAGCCTTGTCTGGGCTATGGTACACCTACACTGCAGTCAGTCTCACCCCCAAACCATCCTTCCCTCCGCTCCGCTCCTCTTTTTTTTTGTTTCCCTTCTCTTGATAGACTCGATTTGATGTGCTACCGTGATACACGCACACAAACATACACTGCAAAAATTAGAATTCTGTCAACCCCACTACTCTGGCAGTGTACCGTCTTGCTACATCTCTGCACCCAGAACAATTTTTGTTCACCCACCCCCTTCGCAATTACTGCACTAAAAACCTTCTCCCGATATCTCCTGACAAACATATCGTCTGGCTTCACGCGGTGCGTGGATATATATATATATTTTTTTTTTCACAGACCTTTGCTGTGCTCGGACTCACCGACGCTGACAAACAGCACAGAATGCTCAGACACTTAGACGCCTCCACTGGAGATGCTCTGAAGAGTTTTCACGATGCGCTACATCAAGCCCAGCAGTCACTGCAACGAGATGAGAAGCGCCTCAGCGCAACGACACAGCTGCTAAGTGATCTGGGACTGGAGCTGGACGTGCTGAAAGCCAGCAACGCCCCCAACAGTGCCCCTCGTCAGCGCCGGGAGGCACTTCTCGCAGAAAAAATGAAAATAACTCATCAAATACGTCATCAGCGCGAGGCCATCTCCGCCTTGGGGACTCACATTCACCACCTCAAGGGTCCCGGAGAAAAGATTACCGATCAGGTGGATACCCTCAAAGGGGAAGTCAGAACACTTCGTAGACAGTACGGGCAGCGCGCTGCACAGGTGCATGCGTACATCACACAATTGCTCCAGCCCAAAAACAGTCTGGAAAATATTCGGCGCCAGGTCTCACTGCTGCAGCAAGAGCGCGCCTCCTTGACAGAGGCAGTGACTACGGCCACTGAGCGGCTCAAAGATCGAAAAAGAGATTTAGCGACACTCTTAGCTGCAGAAAAAGTCGATAAAAAAGTTTGCACGACGGGTAACTCATCATCTGATCTCTACCCCAAACCCCTAGAAACGCAGTCCAACACGGAACCGGATGCGATGTCTACGCCACACACCCATTCCCAGGATGAACAACTGTATGCGGATGAAGAAGCGCAGGCCTCTAGCGCGAGGATGCTGAGTGAAGAAGAAAGACTGGCTGAGGTTATGCAGCAGCGCTCTGAGCAGCTGGCCGCACACAAAGCCGTCGAGGAGCAACAACATGCGGAACAAACGAGGGTCGAGGCCCTGCGCGTGGACCTCAAGCAACGTGTTCTGCTTTTGTGCCAAGAAATCGAACAGGCGGACGCCGCCCAGCAGCGAGATCATAAAGTTTATCACGATATGCTGAATGATGCGGCTAGCAGATCTGTGAGTGGTTTGCCCCCTCGTTGCGGCAAGTGCACCCGTGACCTCTTTCACAGTTTCTCATGACATGGGGGAGAGAGAGAAGAGGAGGGAGATAATCAAAAAAAAAAAAAGTGGCGTTGGAAACGGTAGTGAATGGTGAGAAGGAGTGTTACGGCTTCAATTTTTTTCAAAAACCTTCTTTTGAAAGAATTTCAGATGAACATAAAGGCACTAAAGCGCCCCAATCGTATTTTTTTTTCTCATTTTCTTCTCTGCTATGCTGCTGAGTCAACAGACTCACATCTGCTTTTTTAAACCCCCCTCCTCTCTCCCCTGTGCTGTGCATTTTATGATGCATTCACGACTTGGTATCGAAGAAATGAAAACACATTTATGTGGTGGTGGGGGGGGGGGGAGGGGCGAATCATCTCACCACCAACACCCCACCGCCGCTTCTCCAAAGTGACGTGTACCGCTAAAATTCCCTTGCATACAAAAACTTGTTGTTGGCTCTTATCTCGAGAAAAGGGAGTGGAAATGTCCGAAGTGCAGCTGTGGGGCCTTACCTGCCCCCCCCCCCTGCATAGACACACACTTACACACACATACACATATACACACGTAATGATCACCTCAGGGCCTTTTGGGGTGATTTTATTCTGGTCGTGTTATTCGCACTATTTACTTTTTCTTTGTACCACTGCTTTGCAGTATGACTGTCCACTGAATTTTCCTTTCCTCGACTCTCCTTGATGCATCGACTCGCCGCCGTCCCCCTCCCCTCCCTTCCTCTCACCTCAACTCTCGATCACACATTGGTCCCGGGCACACATACACACGCGTATAGTATTCCTTCATGTCCGATATACGAACAGGAAACAGAAAATAAGAATTTCATCAACAGATATTTGGTGTGGAATCGTGTTGTTTGCACTGCTCTTCTCTTTAATCCCCGCCCCGACTGTGTTTTTTTATTATTATTTGGGTATACTGTTGTTGGATCCTCTCTTCGCTTGTCGCTGGTTTCTGTAGAACTGTGTTGACCTATTCTGAATTTTTTTTTTTGATCACTGCCCCGATCACAGGAACTCCTCCAGGCACTAGCGAGAACCAACAGGGAATAATAAAAAAAGAAAAAGGAGGGGAAAGGGACAAAGAATTTACCGTATCTTATTCCTTGTATTTTGCTTTTCCCCCCTATCAACAGTACGGTACACGGCCTATACATCAAAACAACTCAGGTTCTCGTGTGGGTGTGTGTGTGTGTGTTTTGAATATTTTTTCGTCTGTTGCTTCTTTACGAGGTCACACATACATAAATCATCACCAAAATCAGCAGCAGCAGCAGCAGCGACACCAGTGGTTCCGTTATCGCTTACTTGTAGAACAGAGAGTGGAAGAGAAAAAAATAGGGCGGCCATATTGTTTGTATCCGTCGCACATCTCGTCCTGTGGTGGATCACTACGCCTCCTTACCCCCCCCCCTCTGCCCACTGGATTCCTCGCTCTCCTTTTGCTTTCGATACCGCCACATCTTTGAAGATATATATTCATACACACATATATATATATATATATATAATACATAATCCCCCCCTCACCTCTTCATTCTTTTCCTTAACTGGAAGAGGGACAAAATCTTAAAGCTGATACGCAAACATTTATTATATATTTATTTATATATTTATATTGGAAAGGAAAGCGCAGCTAACCAGCAACTTAGTGCGCGCGTGTATTTTGGTGCGTGTTAGAGTCCTCCACAGCCCCTTCCATTTTCAGTGAGTGTAAGTTTTTTTTTTTTTTAACTGTTGTTGCTCTTTGTTTGTTTTATTTTTTTTGTGTGTTTCCTTCGCTGCTGATGAAAAGCATATTTTAAAAACGAACAAAAAAAGCAAATCCATTTCGTAGAAATCGAACGCAAAGAAAGAGTTTCTCGCGCTACTTCGGCCAAATATCCTCCTCTTCTTCTTCTTTTTGTCGTTTCCTTTTTTTTTCTTTTTTTGTTTCAATCGACTTTTCCCCCCTTCAGATCGAAAAAGAAATTTCAGACACACACACACATACACACACACATACATACAGAGGGGAGTTTTCCTCCCGTGCGTTTGTTACTGCTCCCCCCCCCGTCCTCCTCCTCCTCCCCCCCTTCCCGTTTTTCCCACCTCCCCGAAACACACACACACACACACACACACCCTCTCCCCCCTTTGTTTTGTGTGTTTCACTGCCCCCTCCCTCCCCCTCCCCCCCTCCCTCCCCCCCCCCCCAGCCTTCTTGTAACGCATACACCTCTTTACTCCCCACCCCGTAAATATATATATATATTTATTTATTTATATATATATATTTATATTTATTTATTTTCAGCAACAATACATTTATTTATTTCTCCCTCTTGACATCATCTCTTCTTATCCCCCTCTCTCGCTTTTCACCTTTGTCCACGACCCTGTTTCTCTTTCTCGTTCTCCCTCTTTTGGACTGCTTCGTGTGTTTGTATCGCCTTTTTTTGTTTGTTTGTTTGTTTGTTTCTCCGAAATTTCATTTGCAGCGGAATCAACCCGCTCCCTCCCTTTTTTTTTTCATTTTATCCTGCATCACAGTGCACTGCGCGGGTGCTTCACACCTCGAGTCTTTTTATTTTCACTTTTTTTTTTTTTTTAGGAGAGGTCAAAATACTCTTCCAAGTCGAAGCACGTTTTGATCCCTCTGAAATAGCCATTATTATTATTATTATTAGTTTTCATCGGGCTCTTGGCTGCTGCTCTGTTTTCTTTCTTTTTTTTTCCTGTGACATTGCGTTTTCTGATATTTCCCTCCCTTCACCCGCCATTTAGGGGGGTGGGTTGTGTGCGCCATTGCCGCTACCTCCACCGCCACACCTCGCGTGTTGCACATTCGGCTACCGTTCATCTTCGAAAAGAGAATCCAACACGGAACATAGGGGGCACCTTGGACTGCATTTGCCGATACAAGAGCGCGAGGTGAGAGAAGTCTTCAAGGAGAGAACCGACGTGAAGCGGACCAAGAAACAATCCCCCCCTCCCTAGAGGACTGAAATTCACCTCTCTGACAGCCGTTCCCGTGAACTACGCGTTTTTTTTTTCCTGCCTGTGGAGGTGCCTGTGAATTATTTCCTACACTGGCTTCGTCCTTGAACTCTTCTTTATTATTATTAGTCAAGATCAGCTGGTTTTGCACCTCTCTCACACCCACACTCAATACATATACATACAGATATATATATATATATATATATATATATATATATATTCGCTGGACTAACCTCTTTATATATACATATATATATTCCGGCTCTCCTTCTCCCCCTCTTCTCCATCCCTTCTCTTTCTTCCCCATCGAATCCCCCTACCCTCTCCTGTGTTTTCCTTGTGTAGCGCAAGATCCCTTTCGAGAAAAGAAAAAAACACAAGATCAGCTCTCACACAGCACCACCACCCACGTGTGCGCGTGTTCGCGGCTCCTATCGGATACACAACTGAAGCCATCGCCTATCACACACCCTTTTATTATTAATATTTGTTTTATTTGTGCGCTTAGGCGTAAATCTATAACGTAAAATCAGATCAGCAGCACACACACACGCAGACCTATTCATTTTTTTTCTCTCTTCCCACACAAAAACAACAACAACAACAAAAAGAAATCGTTTAGGATTTTATTTACGGTCTCAAGAGGGGCAACACAAAGAACGTGAATCCTTTCTCTCTCTTTGTGTGTGTCACTAGTCACAAGAGCTCTACCCTCACTTCTTCTCCCCCCCCCTCCCTTTTTCCTGATATTTTTGTCACCTTCTGCATCATCTTCTTCTTTTTTTGCAATTAAAAAAATCGACGTCTTTTTTTTCTCTTCCCTCTCGTCTTTTTCTTGTGGTGTGAGTGTGTAAGTGTGTGTGCTTGCGTGTATACGTCCTTTGCGTCAGGTATACAGAGTTTTTTAAATCGCCTTTTTTTTCTGTTTGTATCGTTTTTTTTTTTTTGCGGTGGTTTTTCTGTGTTTCTCAACTCCTTGGAGATCCGCTCATTGACCTCCCTCCCCCCTTTTTTGTGCTTGCAGTAACACTCGTCAGAAGATAAAAAGGTACACCTAAATTCTTTTGTCTTTCCCCCCTCCCGGAGTATCAGCGAACTCTCTCTCTGTCCCCCTCGAAACGACGTTGCATAGGACCCCATCTCGTGTCTTTCATCGGCGTATTCATTTCTGTGATTCCTGTAGTTCAAAAAAAAAAAGAGAGAAAACACGTGAATATCATTTGATATAGGTTCGCTACTGAGAGGATAAAGCGTGTGACACTTCTTTCTTCTCTTTTTTTTACCCTTTTTAACATTTTCCGTTTGTTATCGATTTGGGGATTTCCTTTCCTGTGCTGCCGTAGAGCTCGCTGTTTGCAATCCCTCCTTTCTCTTTGCATCCTCTGTTTTTTTTTTTTGACATCTCCTTTTTTATTTTTCACCCCATTTATTGTGGTTGACATTTCCCTTATTTCTGGTAGCTGTGTGTGTGTGTGTGTGTGTGTGTGTGTGCTGATAGGAGATTAGTTCCACAAAGTACCGCATCTTCTCCATCTCTCCTGTTGCACTGTGTGAGTCGGGGGAAGATCTCTCGCTTTATATACATTATACATACATATACATATATATATATATATATATATATAATTATTTATATATTTATTTTTTTTATTATTCTAACCGCTCTGAATTAGAAAAAGAAAGGTTTAAAAAAAAAAATTCCACACGAACAGAAGCAACAGCGTGTCTGCAAGGACTGGGATCGATCTCTCTACACGTTTCAGACATCTGCGTGGTGACTGTGGGAATCGCCTCTGATCCAGAAAACACAAAAAAGAATTAGATCAGGTTTATTTCTCCTTCCTCTTTCTTGCAAGGCATTTTTATTCAGCACGTTGGTTTCGGTTTTTTTGGTTTTTTATTATAATTATTATTTATTATTTGTAGTGTAAACGCTGGTGACACTCGAAGCACGGCTTTTTTTTTCCCTTCCTCTCGACCTTTTCCCGGGTCCTGAGCACTTCCCCATCTTCCGTAGTTCGCGGTTTATTTATTTATTGTTCAGCTGATCCCCCTTGTCATTTGACTGCGCATCTTCCTTTCTCCACCCTCTCCTCCACCCCCCCCTTAACTTTTTTCCCTCAATACATCATCATTATTTTTTTTTTCGTGTGTGTGAGGCCCATTTTTGTCGTCGTTTTCACGTGAGTGTGCCTCTGTTCTTTGCATCTATACCCCCTTTCTCCTCCCTTTACGCCTCCCCCGCCCCGCTTTCCCCTTTGGAGTGGTCCTTTTTTTACCTTTTTCCCGCATCTGCATCGACTCTCCTCTGCTGTTATACGCTACATATACACTCCTTTTTCTCTGTGACTCCCCCCTCTTCCCTTCCTCAGCCTTCAACCCCTCTCTCTCTCTCTTTCCCTTCCCTTTTTTTTTTTTGTCAACCTGCTCTCGCCTAATATTTTCCTTGTTTTTCCCCAGTCACTCTACTGGTGTAGTGCTTCTTCTTTTGGTGGCGTCCGCGTCTGCGGTTTGACTTCTCTGTCCCTTATTTAAGCTTAGGCTCTATATTTGGCACTTTTCTGCATCTCAATTGGCTCCCCAACACGGGCGTACAGCTTACATATTATATATATATATATATTTTTTATTATTATTATTTTTTTATTTATATATATTTATATATATACACTTTTTGGTTTTCCTTTTTTTATTTGCGTGTCACCCCACCCTCTCTTTTTCTGTTGTCCTCCCCCTTTCACAAGCATTCCTGTGTGCTCCGATAGTCTTTCTGTACTCGTCAACCTCCTGTGGCACTGAAATAGTGTTCAAGATCTTTTCTGTGTCTCTTCTTGCCAACATTCTCGATAACGTGACAATAAGCACAGGAAAATATATATAGGGTTTTTTTTTTCGTTCACCGGGGGAGTTGAGTGCATCATCTGCAGAAGTACAATCAAAAAAAATAAAAAATAAGAGGATACAGCCAACATCCACAGTTGTACTGGTTCTCAGCTTTCAACACATCGTCACCCACTCATTCATCAACCCGCCTTGTTTCCCCTCTTTTAGGGTTTTATTTTCCTTCTTGTGCGCTGTTTTTCGTTGTTGTCTTACTTCCACGTGATCACCGTGCAGTTTGCAGCGCAGCCCCCTCACCCTCCCCTCCCTTTTTTTTTTTCCATCCAAGAAAGAGCGACGAAAAGATATTTAAATACAAGATTGTGTGTGTGTGTGTGTGTGTGTAACAAGCTCAGGTGAACGCAGAAAATACACTTTTTTGTTGGGGTGGTGGTGCTGACCACTGTCGTATCATCTTTTCTTCTGATTTTTTCCCCCAAACAGTACCAAAGACAAAGCGCTGGTAACGTTTTTTTTTTTGTGTGTGTATGTGTGGCCTCGGAAGAAGAAAAATTGAGTGCCTTCATCTTACACAATTCACTCAATACGGTCGCAGGATATACCCGAGTTCTGCAACAGTCCAGGCGTGACTTGCCACCCCTCCCTCCCTCCCCCTTCCTACGCAAAGTCGTCCATAAAGTGTGCAGATCACCTTCGAGACCTCTAAAGGTATTTCCCTTTCACCTCCGCATCGGAAAATGTACTGGCTTCCCGTAGTTCCCTCTGCCGGCCAGCACGGCGCGCTTCCGACAGTGTCACCACAGTCAATGAATTTCACACTGGCCACTACGCCCCCTACAGCACAAGCACCAACACCTTCTGATACTCATGGGGCCTCGATGGCATGCGGCATGCCTGGAATGATACAGTCCTCCGTAGCTGCACCTGGCTCGCAGTCGAGCGATGCGCAGACGCTTCTCCACTTTTCGCCCCAGCAGACCCCTGTCGCACAAACCGTCGAAGGTGCAGGCATGGCGGCCTCCTTCGTGCCTGGCATGATGCACCCAAACCAGACTCATTTCATAAGTCTATCGGACCTCTCAGCGCCACACAGCTCGTTGACTCCAACTTTCCAGCTCGCGACGGGAAACGGAATGATGACGACCCCGGGGGCCCCTGTCGCCTTCACTGCCCCCGCTGCACCCATCGGCAGCTACCCTCCCCCAATGCACTCTGGCGGCAGCGTCGGTAGTGTCTTCAATATGGCTGCTGCACCCCTTGCGAACTATCCAACGGGCAGCGTGTCTGGCATCCAGCAGTCTTCGTCCTTTACCAGTGCGAATGAAGACACGCTCCACGGATATACCCCCTTCTCTTCCTCAGCACAGGTCCCTCCACAGCTCTGCGCCAGTGCAGTGCCGTGCTTCCCCCCCACCGGGGCTTTTTTCTTTCAATCTCCGCCTGTGGCGTCACCGGGGAACCTCGCCCCACCTCCCCGGTATTGCAACAGTGCGCACCCCTCACCTGGCGGCACAACCACCGCCCAGAACGACTTACAGAGCGCCGTTGTTGCACACAAAACGATTTCAGGCTCCCAATCGACGCCTATTGTGCGCAACGGTGACGCCGGCAAGGGCTACGAGGCTGGTGTCTACTACGAGGGGCGAGTGAAGCGCTTCAACCCGATCCGCGGCTACGGCTTCGTGTCCGCTACTTATAAACTCATTCCGCTCAAAGACTCTACAAAGAAGACTACCGCCGAAGCCGGGGAATCTTGTAACATCACCGAGCGTCAGGCAAACACCCCCCACGAGCAGACGCTCAACTGCACAGAGACAAGTGCCGCCAAGCACAGGGGAAGTGAAAACACGTCTTTTATTTCCGACTCGGAGGAGTTCAGTCTCGAAGCGAAGGAATTGGATGTGGTGTACATCAAGGGTGTCCCGCACTCCCGCCACCCAGTCACAATGGGGGACATCTTTGTCCACTATCACTGCCTGCAGCGCAACTCGAGTGAGGTCGACGCAACAACGAGCGGGGGACTAGTTAACCTACCGGTCGGATCACGCGTGCAGTTCAAGGCGGAAGTCTTCGTCCCGGCAGAGTTGATGGAGAAGGCATCGGACAGCAAAGAGGCGGCACAAATGCTGAATAAATTAGGCATTCCTGTGGAATATAATCCCAACCTGCTGAGTGGTGCCATCGCGGCAACAAAAGGGTGGGGTTACCAAGCCATCGATGTTCACCTCCTACCACCGAAGGGAACGTTGCCGATACCGCCGAGTTTTTTGGATCCGGCGGCTGTTGCGGAAGAGCCGACTGGGGTATACACAGGTGAATTCTTCAACTCCTCTTCTGCCTCCTCTGGGTGTGTTTCCCCACATAACGATGCTACGGATGGGAAACAAATGAGCAGCCTTAACAACCAGACATCCCGAACCGCCCCCCGCCCCGTGTCGTACTCGCATTCCCCACAGCATCCGCTCGATATCCGCATCCCGGTTGAGAAGAACAACCTTCCACCACCTCCGTCGTTCGAGGCGGCCACCGCTGGCATGCAATACATAATGACACCACCGAATGTGACAATGTACATGCCAAATTATATTTTGAGTCATTACATGTAAGCGATTTCCATTGGTGTGGCGCCTCTGTGTGTGTGTGGGTGTGTGTGCTTGCTTCTTTTTGTTTACCACACCTCCACCATAACAACAGTATTCCCTCTTTCCCCATAGACGAACCCCCTCCTCCGCTTTTCTACCCTCTCTCGGTATATTCCTTTCTTCCCCTCAGTTGCATCTTCTGAGTGGTTGTGTTTGTGTATGCGGGAGTGGAACAATTTGTGTTTAGCTGTGACTGAATCATGGAAACGTCTCTCCTCCCTCCGATACTTTTAGTTGATCCCACGCACACACGACATACATATTTTTTTTTTTTGTGG
The DNA here is from genome assembly GCA_000333855.2 of Endotrypanum monterogeii. NCBI lineage: Eukaryota > Euglenozoa > Kinetoplastea > Trypanosomatida > Trypanosomatidae > Endotrypanum > Endotrypanum monterogeii. Next base: position 481,355 of record CM007315.1, on the reverse strand, counting down.
TCAATCGTTTTTCCTTCCCCCTCCCCCCTTCCCCCCTCCCTCCCTCCTCAGTGCTCTAGATGCCAACGTCCGCGGAGTACACATGAACGACAATAGAAACGACGGCGAAGACAGAGGAATACAGCGAACCCAATCAACTGCAAACCGATCAGGGAACGTTTGTATTCCGCTTGCCTCTGTTTTTTTTTTCCCATCCCGCACACGTTCATGCATCAATCAAATCCTTTTCCCCCCTTCTCTTTCTCTCGTTCTTCCCCATCCCACCTTCGCCCCCTTTTTTTCGGGGGAGCCTGCATTTTCTTTCTCCCATGACGGCACCCGCGCCCTGAAAAGAGTTTTTATACTCGATGGGCGGATACCCGCCCTCATTGAATGTGACAATGGGGGGTTCTTGATGCCTCGCTCATTTTCTCTCCCGTTTTTTTTCTATTTCTGTTTTAGTTGATTTATTTATTCGATATTTGAACAGGTACTCGTGACTACTCTGTTCATTCGTCACTGCCTTTATTTGTTTATCTTAGCCTCCCCCCTCTCTCCTCCCCTCTAGGCGGAAAAATCTCAAAAAAAAAAGAATATAATTCTTCTGGTGTATTTTTTTTTCTTTCACTTCGCGCGCGGTTTTCATGTGAGTGTGCGTGTGTGTTTTTTGCATCTTTTAATCCCTCACCTTGTGAAATATTTCCCCTTTCTCCCCTTTTTTTTAAGCTTCGTGTGTGGATAAGTGCGGAGGCTTCGCCCTTGTTCTCGGCTGCAGTCCAAGTCTCTGTCTGAGCCCTCCTCCCCTCATCACTCCCCCTATTTTTATTCTTTGGTATGTTCTCTATTGTTGCCCTTGAATGCAGTACCCCCTCTCTCCCTCCCTCCACTTTTTTTTGTGAGATACGCCTGCACTCTTGGTGCACCTGCTTCTCTGCACATCCCTCAACTGCTTCTGAACAAGCTGATATGGAGCTGTGGATATTTGTGTGTGTGTGTGTGTGTGTATATGTGAGGAGGGGGAGAGAGGTGCCTATACACCGACTGCTTGCCCTCCTTTCTTTCTCGACTTTCTTTTTCTCCGCACCCCTCATCACTCAACGTTGTACTTAGTGTGTGGTTGCTGGGCTACACCCATGGACGTGCTACCCTATCTTCTGAACGCTTTTATCTCCTCTACACACACACACACATCGCCGCGCGCTCTGCACCGCCTGTCTAATCCCCCCTCCTCTCTCTCTCCTACTCACCCATATTTGGCATTGTGACTGGTAGATTCACTAGTGCGCTTATGTGTAGTGCCGTGTAGTGTATCCGTTTCTTCCTCACGCGACAGTGCTTTCTTCCTCTATCCTCCACACCCCCCCCACTCGCTTTGTTTCTAGGTAACTGTTAAAGCACCTCCATTTTTTTACTTTTTTTTCTTGCTACGGGAAAAAAAAGATTCTTCACCCTTCCCCAGACTCTCATCGAAAAAAAAAAAACATTTTCTCCCCATACCACGTAAATCTTTGGTCAGTCTCATCTCGTGTCTTTATTTCTTTCTCCCTTCCGTGCACTAATGTTTCTTTTTTTTCACTTAAACCTGCCCTCGCTCTCTCTTCCCCTTTCTTTACACCACCCACCCACCCTCCTCCATTTTTTATTGTATCTCTACTTCCCTTTGGGTGAGAACAATATATATATATATATATATATATATATCGGGATTTATTCATCTCTTTTTCCGAAAAAGAAAAAAATCAGAATGCTATCTAAAAAGATATGCGTGTCACTCCAGCAACCTCTTCCACTTTCTCCCTCATATTGCCCCCCCCCCTCCCCTCTCTCCCCTCCCGGACAGAGAAACCCAGAGACATGCACACCCGAAACAATACAAAAATTTGAGGTCACTGGGCTAGTGGAGGTATTCAAAGGTGCAAAAGGAAAAATGTTTCCATATCGAGTAACACTGATCTCTCTATATATATAATATATATATAATATATATTATATATATTCCCCCGGAGGGGAGGAAGGTGGTGGCGTGTGTTCCTCTTCCTTGTTTCTCCCTTTCGGATTCACCTTGGTGTATGTACGTGCCTGTACTCACGCATGTACAGGTAATGGACGCAAATTGTTGGTAGAGAAAACCTATCACTCTTGCGCTCCTACCGAATGCAAAAAAAAAAACCTCTGGATTCTGACAAAATGTATGCTCATCCGGAGTGCTGGAGGGACTTCACGAGAGCTTCCCCGTGCTTGTGGTGCGCTGGCCCCCACCCCCATCTCCCTTTTTTCTCTCTCTGACACCTCTCGTGTACTCCCTTTTTATTCTCAATGTCTTTTTGAGCTTGTTGATGTGAAATGTTTATTTCTTTTTTTAATGTACTTTCTTTCTCGCGCCCCCCCCCTCCACCCCACGAGCACAGTCGCACAAAGACTTTTTCCCTCTTGCTCGATAGGGCGCCCCTTCGCGCTCTCTCTGGAAAAATGGAAGAGGATGGGGGAGAGGATTTTTTTGTAGATGGTAGTTGCGCATAAATATATGTATGCAAGTGCGGCTACCGCTCTCTATCCCCCCCCTTCCCTCATACAACAGAAGTATATATATGTATATTTATATATATGTTATGTATTTCTTTTTTTTTTTCAGCGTTTCACTTGTCGACTTTCTGATTTAAATATATTTTTGTTTGCCGCTCCATTGTCAAACATTTTTTTTTGTGAAAAATAAAAACGAGGAGAAAAGCACAACGGCACACAGAAAGACGAACTCGCTTCATTATGGACATGCGGAAGAGGGGAAATGCAAATCTGGAGTTGTGGCTATCCAACGTGTGATGCTTACTTGACAGTGGTTGCAAATAATAGTCACCACTGGGATATTCCTCCTCCCACCCCAAAAACTATTCCAACACACCTGCCAAACCCCTGTTGCTCTCCGGCTAACCAGAATGTCTCTGGTTCTCATAAGACCCTAGTAGATGCAATGCCGGAAGAAGACGTGTCATGCGATGAATGGGACTCTTGATCAAACATAAAAATAAAAAAAATTAGGAATCATGTGTACCGCCACTGGAAACAAATCGATTAGGATATTTTGATAACCCAATACTATAAGCTATGAACCCTCTTGTAATCTATCTATAGAGAGAGAGAGGGGGAGAGGGACGGCACAACTGGCTGAAGATGGAGGGGAAAATAGGGAAAAAAAAGTAACCACAAAAAAACATGTTACGTGACTTTTTCTGAAAATCGGTTCTCGGTGGTCTCCCCCCCTCCCTCCTTCGGTCCGGTCGGGTCCGGTCTTCAAGCCTTGGTATTTGCTCCTGCTGAGTCCTGCTCCCCCACCCTCACTTCTCTCTGCCCTATTTCTCCCCCCCCTCCCCCCTTCCTGCTCCCCTGCTCGACTGCACTTATGCACTGTAGGCTAAATTACTGATAGTCCCCCCCCCCTCACCCCCAAAGTGTCCATTCACCTCTTCACCCATTCGCCACCTTTTTTTTTGTTTGTCAACAACACATACACACCAAAGACAAACATTCTTTTTTTTTCTTCTTCTTCCACCCCCCCACTCCTTTTCCATATAAACAAGTGCAAATTTATCCCTGTTTACACGTCTACATTCGTCTATATATATTTATATATATATATATATATTTATATTTATATTTATATATATTGAGTTGCTCTATAGCTGACTCCGTGTCCTCGACGTTTATCCCGTCTACCTCACCCTCTATTCCCTCACACTCGACACCGCCTAGAAGGTGCTTGACGACCATGTACCACATTCTCTACAGCCACCCGGGGGCTGTGGCACGATCTCCTTATGAGGTGACCATGTGTCCACAGTCTTTCCCAACGCAGCCTTCCTACAGCTTGGGCACTCAGGCGATGCAAAGCTATCCTATAGATGTGAGTTCTGGACAGACGATGATGTACTGCGTACCAGCGACAAGCGAAGCGAATCTGCATCAAGTACCCTTCTCCTCTATCCCGTCACTGCCGTGCTCGTCCGCCTCTTTCACCCACGGGAACCAAACCACTTCAGCAGTATGCAACTCTAACCCTCCTGCCCCCGTTGGCATGTGCCACAAAATGATCCCCCAAAGCCTCCCCACGCTGCTTCAGCCGCATACAAGTGGTCCGACTTTTTTGACTGTCAGTCATCTCTCCCCAACAACGTCGAAGCACACCGTCGGCACGTTCTCTCAAGTGGAAAAAATGCTTACACATGAAATCTCGACTGGAAGTGGAGACAGCACCCACGCCCTCAGCAGCGCTGCGACAAACACCACAAGCAGTATGAGGGCCTCGCAGAACATGCCAACACCGCCCCCAAGCTATCCAACGACATCGCCGCTACCGTTAGCAACAAGAACGACTGTTTCCGCTCCCCAGCAGCAGCAGCCAGAGACGTGTATTTGGATGAGTTCTTCTGTACCCTCGTCGACGTCTATTCACGCACCAGAAGTGATCCCTTTGAGTAACTCGAGCGTTGGACTGAGCCTGAATGCGTACACGATGGCGCCGTCCCCGGTACCACCGAGGATGTCCTCCTACATCGGACCCGTGGCACAGGCCCTTTCCACTCCGATACCCGGCACCGCCACGCTTTATATGTCTGCCCTACCACCACCACCACCGCCGCCGCCGCCACCGCTACCGAAGGCGCTCAACGGCCTGCAGTACCACCTTGGTGAGTTGTACGAGGGCACTGTAAAGCGATACAACCCCAATCGCGGGTTCGGGTTTCTCACCGCGACTGCTCATGTGAGCGTGAGGAGTGACGGCTCGGACAGGGAGCAATACACTTCCACACCTGTTCAGCTCGGCGACGTGTTCGTCCATCAGTCGTCTATGCAAATGGCCGGATTTCGTACGCTCCCCGTTGGTGGCCGTGTGCGCTTTCGCATCGGCTACAAAGACGGCCAGCAAACCTTTCAGGCAGTGGATGTCGAGCTCCTGCCGCAGGTGCTGCCGCCCTGCTTGGAGATGACATTATCGACGATGCCAACGCAGAGAGATGCAACCACGACGTGCGAGCAAACAGCATCTTGCAAGATTCCCTCTCAGCGGGAGTCGCAGCCAGACATGAGCACGGGTGACTGCTCGGCCAGTGAACGTGACTCGGATAGCCAGACTGTCAACTACACGCCATCGGATGACGGCAAGGTCCTTGGCAAGGATAAACCACTCATTGCGCTTGATTTTCGATCCCTATCCGATTTTGAATGATGTAAGATTTCTCATTTGAGAAATTCCCACCGGCCCTCGAGTGTGACGTGGTCATCGAAAGAAATGCGCGTTCAGTCACCCAACGTGCGCCTAGGTACAATGCTACCTCATTCACTCTCGACTTGAAATAATTTATCTTCCTTTTTTTCTTCTTTTTTTTTTTCTCCTCCTCCTTCCCTCTTTCTTCATTTTTTTTTTTTGTTGTGTGTGTGTTCAATCAGAATGCACACACAGACATTACCCTCTGATTTTTCCCCTATCTACATTTCCCCGTATTGTCATCCAGAATGCAAAGTATGTATGTATACCCTGGAAATGAGGGGAAATGGGAGAGGGGGGATTGAGTGATTCTTTGGCCACAAAAGAAACAAGCCAAGCTGCATGTTTTTCTTCTTTTACGGTGCTTTTTGTTTGTTGTTCTGTTTACTAGAGAGGAAAAAAAAATGAGTTTTTTTTTTTTTCGACCTACGGCACGTAAGGTGCATCGTACACGTGTATAGGCCTCGCAAGTCTTGATCTCGTCTCTATCTGATTTTTTATTCTTTAGCGATGGTAAGAGAAAAACAAAAACTATGGTAATGAATAAATCTGAATATTCGCTTTTTTTGTTGTTTTTTTCTTCTCTCTCTCTCTAGATATAGAGAGGGGGGGGGAGAGGGGAAACAAAAGCATGAGAGAGATTCCTTTACATATATTTTTCTTTTATTTGGGAGCGAAAACATTATGAGGGGAGAGAAGAGTGAAGGGGGGGAGCCGCCTTCCCTCTTCCCCCCAGAAACTGCAGACGCTGTTCATGTAAATATATAAATATATATATATATATATATATATGCGTGTGTGTAGCTTGCTTTTTTTTTCCATCTTCAGATAATCCCCCATTATCCTCATTTTTTTTCCTCCACATATTGACCACATGCTCTCCTCCTCCTAACCCCTCTTCATCTCCCTGGATAATTTTTTTTTTTTTTACGCTTCAGTGTGTATATGCGTTTGGGGTGCTGAGTATTTCTTGCTCGTATTTCTGTTTGTACTCCTGTGTGCCTTCTTGCAAAGTGCCTTTCCATCCTCTCATATATTAAAAACGAGATATTATATATATATATATGTATAAAAATATATATGTATATAAATATATATCTTGTATACATAAGATGAACCTCTTCATATTTTTTTTTCCCATCGTGCTCCAGCTTGACGACCGGGGAGAGGGGAAGGAAGAGTGTGCTCAACCCTTCCTCCTTTTTTTTTCTCCTTTCCTCTTCCCTTTAATTTTTTCCCGCGTTTCATTTTGCCTCCCTTCGGTCGGACGAGCTCTGCAACTTCTCTGAAAGTGTATCGTCACCCCTGCCCTCCTCCCTTTCCCCTTCTCCCGTCGAACACTTTTTTTGTGTGTGTATTATGAGTGATACTTTTCTCTCTCAGCTACTCATCTTCCCCGCTTGCACGCATTGCCTCACCTCCACTTCCTCAGTTAGTGGTATGTTTGTGTATTCACAAACACACACGCACACATACAAACAAACAGAAGGAATAGTAGAGACGGTGTGTCGGGTGACATGTGCGCTGCCTTTTTTACAAATTCAGAAAAAAAAAAGCAGAGAAGCACAGAGTAACAGATAAAAAAGAAAGAGAACATGTCAACACAAATAATGAATAAATAAAAAATAAAAATTGCAGACCGACTTCAACGTGTATCACTAGAGCGTTGATGTATACAGAATACGAGGGGGGAAGTGAAGGGGGAGGGTAGCGACCTCACGAAAACATATGGGTTCAAAGTGTAAAAACCTTTGCACGAAAATGAGATGTTTTTTTTTCAATTTGACTTCTTTTTTTTTTTTTGGCGTGTATAATGTTTTGTGGCTGTGTTTGTGCGTGTGTGTGTATTTTATTTTTGGCGTGTGTCGTAGCAGTCGTCATACATGTGTGTTCAGAGAAGCATGTGGGATACTCCCTGTAGAGAGAAATCCAGACACAAACCTGCACCTACACAGACTCACACTCGTATGTGACGATGCACAAAATAATGAAGATGAATTTCAGCCGCACTGAAAAAATTAAAACATTTTTGATCTCCCTCTGAGGAATTTTTTTTTTTACTTCTCTCCACTCCCTCCTCTGTCTCCTCACAGCGGGAAGAGGGGAGATACATGAAGGCTTACAAGCCAGATACATTTTTTTTTTTGTGGGAGAATATATATTTCACATAGGAATAAAAAAAACATTCAGCATATTGCAAAAACATTCTTTATCACTATCAACACTGTTTGCTGATGGTGAAACGAACTTCTTTTTTGTTTTATTTTTTTCATCTCCACCACTCCTTTCCCCTTCCCAACGCTATATATATATATACATTTATGTATTTATCTTTTTTTTTTTGATTCCCCCCCGATCTTCTCGTTTTTCTTTTGCTTCATTGTTCCCTTAAGGCTCTGACTCTTGGAGAGATAATGACGTGTGAGTGAAACTATACATATATATATATATATAATTTAGAATATATGATATAACATTTCAGTCTCCACTACTCTCCCTCTCTCCCTCTCTCTCTGTTTTGGCCACGACGCCCGAACAGACGGAAAAAGCTCTTGCCTATATTCTATGCACGTTTTCCCTTACGATAAAATTTTAACCGAAACAAATTCTTCTTGTTTGACTATTTAGGAGAACAGGGAAAGAGGGAACGTCAAGGTCCCTAAATTCTACTTCACATGTATCTTTTATATGTTTCCTGCCTACCCTGTCTGACTTTCTCTTTTTCGTTCTGTTTGTGTTATAATATATATATATATATATATATATATATATATATATTTATGCATTATTTATTTAATATCCATTTCCCAAGTTTCTTTGAATGTTTTTTTTTAATTATTTTGTTTGTTTTGCGCTACGGCGCGGTGCACTTTTTCAGTCTTTTTATATCTTGAGTGTAACTGGGGCAAACAAAAAAAAATTAAATAAAGACTAAAAAAATAATATGCAGCACGAACCGCGCTCAGCCCTTCATGTGCTTTTTTTCACTCATAACATCTAGCAGAGTGGGTAGCGAGTCGAACAAGCCTCGTTTCCTCCTCGTCGTCTTTTGTATCCATTACGTCTTCTTCCCGCGGCATCCTTTCTCTTTTCACTTTTTTTTTTTCAGGCTTTCTCTGTTTTTTGTTGTTGTTGTGTTTGTGTGTGTGTGTATGCCTCTATTTTTTTTTTGTCGTTAGTTGTTGCTCGTCTGCGTTTTCTCGTCCACAAATACTCGTCATCACACTCGTTCCACTTTCGTAATTCTGGCAGAACGTTCCGGTGACGCCTTCTTCCCTCCCCTCAAAGTCTCCTCGTTTTTTTTTTATTATTTTAGTCCTGCCTCTATTTGCTTCTGGCAACGTTCAATGCTTTGCTTACTTTCACGCACATTAAACAAATATGTTATTTACTGTACGTGTGATGCTCTGCTCTCTCTCCACACTCTTCATTTTCCCTCTTGACATTTTCTCCTTTTTTTTTTGTAGTGCTCCTGTTGCCCCGCATCTGACTTCAATAAGTACATCCTTTGAAACAAAAGATGAGAAAGGAAAAACATTTAAATGTATGTATGTATATATAAATATAAAGGGCTTATGTTGTTTGTTGTTTTTTTTTTTCTGGTAAGATCTTTGCCTGAACTGTGACCATAGTGCCTTCACACCCAGCGAGTGCACAACAATTAACCCTTCCCCACTTACTTTCCCTTTTTTTCCCCCGACTACTGAACTACATAAATTTACTTGAGTTATGCTTTCTTAAGTAGACGCTGCATTTACTTTTTTTTTTTTTGTGTGTTCGTAGCGTGTGGGTTGAGGGGAGGGGGGAGTTGCGTGTGTGCGTGTCTGTGTGTCCGTGCGGTTTGTGAACTGAGGTGTTTTCCCTCTTTTTTTTTTCATGTGTGATACATGCATACATACTAATATATACATATATCTACATATATATATATATATTGTTGTATATTTTAAACGCTGGACATCCAAAAAAAAGAATATAATTCTTCACATGTTTCTGTGTTTTTTTTTTAAATCTATTTGTATGTGTAGCTCTGTACACACACACACAGCTTATATATATATATATGTATATACATATATACATATATAAGCTGTGTGTGTACATGCGTTGTTGTTGTTAATGTAATGTTCCACGTATAGCTTTACATCCAAATTAACACACGTGTGCACCTATATTCCGTGGGGATTTGAAAAAAAAAAATAAACGTGGTGGAAGAGGAGCAATCGGAATTTCATGCGCAACATGATCAAAAACATGCGGGACCTCCACATAAAGGAGAGAGCGAAAACAAAAGAGGAGTTTCCCCCTCAGCGAGTACGTCTTCGTGGAAAGGAGAAAGCATGAATTTCACTCGAACGGTTTTTTTTTTCGTTTTTCTTCCTCTCGAAGCAGATCGACGCATCTATGCATCTCTCTTCTCTTAGGTGTTTTTCTTTGTTTTGCGGCGTGTTTTGACACTTCAAAAAAAAAAACGAAATGTGCCCCCCCCCTCCATCTCCCATAAGTATTTCCCGCAAACAAAAAAAAATACACGCCTATAATTCCACCTCTATAATTGCCCCCTCGTCACTCCCTCTCCCCTCCCATACATCCATGCATGCATCCATATTTTCTTATTTTCTACTAATGATTCTTTTTTCGTTTTTGTATTGCTGTTTCTCGCTCTCACTCACTGCGCACTATCTCATCCCCCCTTTTTTTCTATTAAGATACTCTGTCGATGTGTACGCACCTCTCGCCTGCCACTCCCCCACCCACCCCACCCCCTTGCCGTCTACGCCTTGCATTCGACCTTTTTTTTTTGTAGGGAAACCATCGCTGAATCTGTGAAGGGCAGAGCAAACATGACAACATTGGAGCATCTTTATTATATATATATATATATATCTATATCTGTATTTATATTGCTTTTTTTTTCCGAATCAACGCTGGACTATTGACTTATCTATCCTCTCTTCCTACTTCGCATTTTTATTTGTCTTTCCTCTTCCTTCCTTCCTCTCCTCTACCCCAGTTGTTGTTGTCATTTTTTCTGCAATATATATATATATATAAACTCCCTCGCCATCGATACTGCCCTACAGAAGGGAGGGGATCAGAATTCTAGTGAGCACGAGCCTTCTCAGTGTTTTTCCTTTCTTCCTCACTGGATCATCGAAGCATACAAACAAACATATCATCATTACGAATCAAATAGTGTGTGTCTTCCGAAGTATAAGGCAGATCAATACATGTTGCGGAATGTTGCCGCCAACACAAGTCAAAAACCATTTTTTTTTTTTTGACTCTTTTGACCTTGGTCATTTTATCTTGACATACGTTTTCCCTTCTTTGTCACGCCTCCCCCCCCCCCTCCCTACCCATCGACATGCCCACCCAAAGTTGGACATTGCCCCCTCCCTCCCCCCCCCCGTTACCCAACAATGGGATATCTCTTATTCACCCAACGTTCTTTCCATTTTTACTTTTTCTTTGCATTCGGTTATTAGTGCTGTTGGTAACTACTTCAGTATCTCTCATCCTTTTTTTTTGCTGTCAAGTATTGTCTGTCGGTGTGTGTGTGTGCGTCTTTTTATGCAGTTGATGGAATACATATGTTTTTTTTTTTTATTTCATGTTTTCTTGATCCTTTTCCACCTTGTCACACCGCACCCCGCCTCGTTGCACGGCTCCATTCAGCGCCACACAACGGAGCGCCTTTGTACCCTGGTCGCATATATATATATATATATATTCAGCGAAACGGAAGCTTCGTGGATTCCTTGGCGAAGTCCGAGTAGTTATTTTATTTTTCCTCCCCCTCCCCCTCCCTTTCTCCCCCCCCCCCAATGCAGGTCTCCTGATGCTACTTGATTTTTCTCCTCCCATAGTCACAAATATATACATGTAAATAAATATGTATATATATTTAGAAACATATCCTCACATATATACATACATATGTTTTTTTCTTTTCTGTGTGTGTAAGTGTATGTAGGTGTCTGTATTGTCACTTGATACGCCTCCTTCACATCGTTTGTTTTTGTTTTCTTTTTGTCACCTCATCTCTGGCGAGAAAAACGTTACCGCTCCTCTTCCCACTCGTTCCGACCCCCTTACGTGATACCTCTTGTCGCGAATAATTTCATTTTTTTTGTTGTTGTTGGTTTGGTGTTTCTCAAATGTATGCTTTGGGAAACGGAATTTTTTTTTTCGAATTATATATATACATACATACAGATACATATATTTAATGCATGTATGTGTGGGTTTATATGTACGTTTTTTTCTCTCTTTAACTCTTTGTCCATTCATGTATGCATGCTTGTATAACATATATATAGGTATTACTCATTCTATATCCTTTTTCTTTACGCCTCTCGTTATCTCTGCAAAGACAAATAGATCCCTCGTGTCGTTTTGCTGCATCTTTTCTTTTTGCGTGTGCACGAAACCAGATCGCTTTGGGTTTCTCAGAACCAACCGCTCATACCCACCCTCCCCTCCCCCTCTCCACACACACTCACACTCACATATATGTCTGTGTGTACATCTGCTCAGATATTTCGTGAACCAATTTCGTTTTCCGTCAAGGAGAGAGGCATCGTTCCTGATGGTTGGACAGTCAATGCACCCTGTTTTCTCTTTTTGTTTCCATTCTGATTCATCCAGGTCGTCCTCGAACGGCTACCGATAGCCCCCTTCATCCATCGTCCGCCCACCCCCTCCTCCAAGCACTACTTTCGTGCTCTCGCCGATAGCTCACATATCGGATGCGTGGTGGTGCGAGAGGAAGGGAGGGGAGTAGAGCTCTGCGCTTGGTGCTTTCTGGATGCAACAATGCACGGGTTTTTTTTTATGTCGGGAATTCAAACACTCGTTTTCTCGCTTCCCCCCCCTCTTCTCCATTATACGAATCGTATTGGCGGCGTCAAGAGAAGACATCAATTTTTTTTTTTTGGCACGTACGCGTTCACATATTAAAATGAAGAGGAATTAACGAACAAATAAAAGGTGAGAAAACGTCTACTTTTCGGTAGAGAGTCACGTATTCATATCAATAAATATTCGTAAGACCCCCCCCCACCCACCCCGCACCACCCACTCCCCCGAAAAAAAAAAAACATCAACTCTTTGTTTTTTGTCTTTTTCTTCGTGATCCATTTTTTGTATCTTCTCTTGTGCTTTTGGTTTATTTAGTGACAAATCAAATCGCATGCGCCTTCGCTATACTTTTCTTTTGAGGAAAGACAACATATTTTTCTTTTTGTCGAGTGGAATGAATAGAGAAAAGAAGGGATTCCTTCGAGCTACTTGGTTCTGTATGATTTCCCTGCGCACGATGATTCTTTTCTTGTTCTTTTTCACCCCCCCCCCTCTCAATCGGAAAATCCCACATCGGCAAAAAAAAAAAATCCTGCAATGGAAAGATCACAGCATTAAACACGCATAAACCAATACATACAAAAATTATTTTCTTAAAACGTTTTGTTTTTTTTTCGGGTTCAGGGAATAATATATATGCCTGTGTGCGTCTATATGTATTTTGTTTTTTGGGGGGGAAGAGATTTAAGTCCTGCACATAAAAGAGTGAGGTATAATTTGAGGCAGCCTGCGCTCATTCTACACCCCTCCCCTCTCCCCAAATCCTCTTCCTCACCACCACCGCAGAGGATGAGCACATCTGTGTGCATGTGTCTGTTCTTTGTACCTCTTCAGAAGATGTTCACGTTTTTTTTTTCATGCAGAAAGACGCCGTTCCTTTAAATGAAAAGAACCAATGGGAAAAATAGGATGCTCGTCGAGTGTACACATAAATCGGCAGTGACGATACACAAAACTCCTTCCCCACCTCTCCCCCTGTTCACCTGCTCGACGCTTCATTACATGTTCACGTATTTCTATGACTATCTATTTATATATATATATATTTATATGTATAGATAAAAAATTATAGATGTATACATTAATGTACATGTGTGCCTACCTGAGGGTAGTAGGTCTCTGTGAACCATCAGACCCCCCGCACCTCTCATTGAACAGTGTCTCTTTTTCCACTTTTCCGTTTCTCTCTGTGATATTCCACCCTTATGGAAAAATCTTATTTTTTTGTTTGTGTTTGTGTTCTGGGAGAAAATGTTATGTGTTCTTGTATGTGTGTGGGGGCGGGGAAAGCAAGGTTATGGTAGTGGGAAGGGAACATCTTCTTTTTTCTTTGACACATTTTGAGTGCTCCGGGCCGACTATGCTTCATCTTCTCTCGGTGCGTGTTTTGATGTGTAGGTCTGGGTGTCTGATAAGATCATCTTTTCTTTCCTCTCTCCCTTGCCCCCCCCCTCCTCTCTCTAATATAAAAATACATGCAAGCACACGTGAAGGCGCTCGGTTCTTACCCAACAGCGCCAGATTCTCCAAGGGTTGTGCATATCCCCCCCAGTCGTGTATACACCACCTACTTTGGGCGAATCGATGATTTGTGCACAGAAAAGCACATTCTCATCATCGAAGAATTCCATCGGACGCGGGCTAATTTATATATATATATATATATATCGTTAGCTTTATTGTTTTTTTATTTACATTTTTCTATTTTTTTCGTTTTTTGTTAGCCTCTAGGCACCCTATTTTTCCTACCTTGGTGGTTTTATCCGCTTTCTCTCTCTATCTCCACCCACCCACCTGCATTCTCTCCTCGCCACATAACATTCAAATGATGGGAAAAATGTATATGGTTGACGGAACCAAAATCGTACAGCTTCAGCTGTCACGGCCCTCTTTTTTTTTTTTTTTCGATCCTTTGATGAAGCTCTTCGCTCTCTTCTTCATTCCCCCCGGCCCCCCATCGGCCCCTCCCCTTTTTTTTTTTGTATATGTTGTCGGGCTACACAGAGGAAATATGAAGCGTGCTTATCGGAATGGCCAACTTCAACGCAAAATATATTTTTTCTAGAATATCTCGGAACAACGAGGATGAGAGGCGCACATCATTTACCCGCTGCTCTGTGTCTGTGAAGTCTACTTTACCGCACCACTATATCGTCTCCATGAAGGCCAGGGGTACAGAGAAGAGGAGGAGGAGGGGAAAGAAAAAAACAAACGGTGCAAAAGGTTTTTTTTTTCTCCGCCTCTCTGTCCATCTGTCGGTGTGTGTGTGTACGCGTATTGGCGCTACCTCGTCACTTTATCTTATCCCCCACACCGGGCTTTCGGTATAAATCGAAGGAGCGTGAAAAAAAAACATTACTTCTCCCCCCTCCCCTCCCCCCCCCCCCTAATAGCCTCAGGTAAAACAGTTGGGACGGATGCTGTCGCCGCGACCCTTTGGCATCTGTCCGGATTTTTTATATGTTTTAAAGTAACAAACATTTATCGTTTTCCTTCTTCTTTTTTTTTTCTCGATTTTTTTTTACTTTTCCAGAGTAGATTTGCTCGTTGCCCCCCCCCCCTCTTTGACACCGGAACATGCACGCATGACCCCTTTATCTCAACGTCACACCATACTCCTCTGTGCGCTGTCTTTTTTTTTTAATCATCTGGGAGTACACAATCGCACCCGCGGGACACGATAAAGATTTCTTTTTTCTGTTGTTGTTGTTCCTGAAAGCTGACATTGCACGAATATCAACACGCTGACATGAATGAAGGTGCAAAACAAACAAACAATATATATATATATATGTTTTTTTTTATAGGTATCATCCAAACACACTTCAGAACCTAGGGAAAGTAGACGGCACATGGAATGGGAGTAGATCTCTGTTATATATATATATATATATGTATATATATATATGCGAGGCAGATCCCTTTGCTTTTCGGCAACACCTACGCCTGCTGCTACCGTATAAATTTCCGAATGCGCACACACACACAGGAAGACGGAGGGACTGAGATTTTTTCTTACCTCGCATTCTCCTCCAGCACCTCTGTAGTGTGCAAACGTGTACGTGATGCAATCTGATGAAAGCGAAAAAAAAAAAGGAGTACATCAATGTCTTCCCTCTGAATCAGGACAACGTTACACGGACACGTGCACTGGATTGACATGGTGAGTATATGATATATACTGAACACGTGTGTCATCTATGACTAACATCGGCGCTTTTTGCTGTTACCTTACCCCGGAAACATTGCACGGCGCGTATCATGCCTTTCTCAACTCCCTGTCAGTACATTTTTTTTTCTCCCTCATCAATTTCCTTTGTCATCTCACATTTCCCTGTACATGATACACACACACACACACTTCTGCCCCACCATACAACGACGCTCTCACTTAGACCTTCAACTATATCTCACCCACACCCGTTTGATCCTCCTCGGTATTAGGGAATCTTGGACTTTCTCCCCCCCCCGTCCTCCTCTTCCTCTTCCTTCCCCTCCCCCACCCCAACTCCGCTATCCCCTCTCCCACAAATCACATTCATTCATTGGGGAGGGGCAGGTGACCCCGAGCGGAGAAGCAGCACGCTTCTTTACTTGATGTTGAAAAGAAAAAAAAAGGTATAAATATCCAGTGAATGTACAAATATAATAATAACATTTTTTTTTCTTTTTTTCCACGATTGCCGAGCTCTATTCCCTCCACCATGTTTTACCTCGTCTGCACAAACCGGTTTTTCTCCCTCACTCTTATATTCACCGCCCTTAGTTTCGGGATCGACTTCTCACGACTGATTCATTTTCGGATCATCTGAACTGATCCATATTCGAGTGAGTGGGCGCTATCGAAATTTCTTTTTCATTCACCGATGAGTCTCCCCCTTTCCCTTTTTATTTTTTTTTTCATACGCCTCTGTGTTCTCCATTCACCTCTCCTGCATTTGCATTTGAGGAAAAAATACCCTCCATCACCCAACTTCCACCCTCACCTCCTCAAAAACTGCGGAACCGTATTCCGGAGCACACCCATCCTTTGGCTGTCGCCCCTACCCTCCACCCCACAACATAAATATATACATATATATATATATATATATATATATACGTGTGTTAATGTTTTTGAAGGAGAGCAAGGAACAACAAAAAAAAAACAGTGCAACATCGACTTGCTCGTACGTTTTCCATCATCCTTTTTTTCTTTTTATATTTGTCAATTTTCTTTGTGGAGGTCTGTGTCTGATTTAGAGATCTATCCAGGGAATTTATCTTCTCTTGTTTCATTCTTGACTTCTTCGCCTCTCCCCTCTGCAATTAAAAAAAAAAAAAAATTAAATCACGTCCCTCAGACACATCTGGACGGTTTCCTCCCCCCCCCCCCCGCACGCATGCTAGAGAAGGAACGAACAGCGCAGCTCCCCCCTCTATCCCCATCCGCTGTCAAGCACTTGTTTTCGTTTTTACTTCTCCGCAAGAGTGAGACAGGTAGACTCGAAAATTGGAGTGTTGTCTTCGATGATCATCAGTGCATCAGAAATGATACAAATGGAGCCTTCGCCCAAGCCCCGGGGAGCTCTGAACCCTCGAGAAGGCGTCGAGCTCGATTGTGTGAGCCCTGTAGTAGAGAGAAAGCATCTGCTGAATATTCCGTCCGCTGATCCATCCTCACACCAGCCGTCTGTCGGAGCTGGGCACACAACAGACTTCTTGAACCCTCCTCTGATGCAGTCGCAATGTTTTTCCACCAGCACCAAGAGCACGCTCATGCCGTCACACTCACTTGGCAGCCTCCATTCAGAAATTTGGTGCGTAGTCTCCACCGCCGTACGAGATACCCCGGAGGGTCGTCATTGGAATGAATTCTTTTAACCATCACAAGAGTCTTCCCCTGCGCCATTGCATATCTACCTCAGAGATCTGCGCCACGCAGATTTCTGGTACGAAGCAGGTTCAAAGTGGCGTCAGCTTTCACACAAGAACACCCGAACCGCTGCTTTCTCCGCTCGGCGCCTCTCGTTTGGCATTTATCCCCGGCGGTGCTGGGGTCAACTCCACGGGGGGATTTTTTGAGTCCAGGGGGCGACCGGAGCGCAGCGATCGTGCAGGGACACGAGTACATAATGGTGTGCCCACCGTCGCTACATATTTCTATTCAGCAACACAAAGAGCAGCAGCAGCACCAACGCATCGGGTCCCTGAACAGCACCGCACCCCTCAGGCTTCCTCAAACGGATGAGCCGAGATTATCGCACAATACTTTTTTTCCCCGAGCGTAGAGCAAGAGAGGCAGGGATCAGCGCGTCTCGGATGCCGATCGTTTATTACTGGGAATTCGGGACAGGCTCGCGGCTCCTTCAGCCACAAGCACCACAACAGGGACAGCAGTCACTCGACTTGCACATACCGTCACCACCCCTGCCCTCTACCCATCTGGCCCTAGGATCCTTATCCCTGCACAGGAGCACCCACGATAGGGCAGCGTACGCTCACAGAACTTACAGGGAACGCAGCATCTATAGCACCAATCGAGACCAAAGCAGGAGGGTAACCGCGTCTTCAGAAGACAGCGGCATCAAAAGCTCAGCAGTGTGGTCACTCGCGTCGCCAGAGAAGACAAACCCTCACCATCTACATCCAGTGAAGTCGCCGCCTCGGACATCATCCTTCAAAAACCTCAACAACCCCCCCCCTGCCTGCGATGTCGTGAATAACACGAGGTCTCGACATGACACGGATTCGTTGAAGCTTGTTTTAATCTCACATCCACACGACGTAAAAGCAGCACAGGCAGGGATTTAGATCGGTATCCAACCGGAATACTTATGTGGGCGACAAAGGCCTTGATGCACGCGAGAAGAGTACACTGGCTCTGACATGGGTGTGGTATGTTTTCGGCGACTCTGGATGCAGTCCCCGATCCCTGTAGCATTAATTTCCAGGCCCAAGTCCGTGGCTCCGCTCTCCTGCGACCCTTTCTTGGGAGAATCATAACAAGTGGGAATTTACACCCCCATCGCACCTCTGTTCCTCCTGTGTTTCCGTGTGGAGATAAATACGTTATAGGGAATCAGATCTCTTCATTGATAACGTAAATTATATTCTTGTCAATGGTTGTATTTCTGTATCCCTTGCGGGTGACCTCTCCCTTCCCTCTTTCTTTTTTTTTTTGTGTGTGTGCATATTCATTCATATTATTCATTCATTCTACTGTTTTGGTGTGCTTCATATAAGTGGAGTGGGCACTGATGTGTACGCCACAGGATCACTTCGAAATTTTCAAATTCGAAAAAAATTTTGGTTTCCTTGTGCGATGGGAGAATATATTTTTTTTTCGTGCGTTTTTTTTTTGTTTTTTTCTTTTTGATTCGTTCTCCTGTTTTTCCTCGTCCCTTAAGTTTTATCTCGAAAGCTTGCCCCCCCCCCCCTTCCCCGCCCTCTCTCTCTCCTTCTTGCAAACATCCGACGTGTGTGATGAGTGCACTGTTTCATGTTCCTTTTTTTTTCTCTCCCACCCCCTTACCCTTTTCCCTCTTATGATGTGTGCGAACTGTTTTGGGGGGTGAGATGTTGATTTATATGGACTCGAATATTTTCTGCGTCCTCCCCCCCCCTCCCTCTCTCTGTCACTCACGGTGTCATATCCACGTATATGGTGGTGTATACTTCTGTTTTGATTTTAATACCTTTGTGTGTGTGCTTGGTGGTGGAAAAGATAACCTAAAACACACACACACAATATAACATCCCCTCCTCCCCCCCCCTCCACACACACATACCCTCCGGAGCAAAGAAACAAGCAACCAAAAAAAAGAAATTAAGTAAAAAGAGCAGGATAGCATCTGCAGCCGTTGAAGGGATTTTTCGCTGTTTTTTTGCACCCACTGCCAATAGGTGTTACCTTTCAGGCGCCTCAACTTTTTTAGTCTCTGGTGTACCCAACAGCAGATGGACACAGAACTCAACGTGGGGCCGAGAAAACAGACAATTTTCCCTCAGCAAGGAAGCGTTTTGCAGCGCAATCAAATATATAATTCGTGTGTTTTTATGAAATAGTAGGGTCTGATCCGGCACGCACACGCACGTCCCAATGAAAACGTAAACCCTTCCATCCCGTTTTCTCGTTATACCCAAACCTCTCCACTCGTCTCTCATCAACCATCTTCTCTGTACTCTCTTGATTTTTTTTTACCCTAATATCTATTCATATATATATATATGCCGATACCAACAACGTAACACACACACAAACCAACAACAACCGTTGTGCACGACACCTGCAGAGCGCGACATTGGCAGAACACCCTTCGCGTTTCTTTGTGGCCAAGGCTTGCGTATATGTTTATTTTTTGCCTAACTCGCCTCCTGTTTTTTTCTTTCTTCTTCGAATATCGTACGGGAAAATTCTAGATTCCGCCTGTTTTGCGCCTCCGCCTCTTTCTTTGTATCACTGTTGAGGGTCCTGTGATACTTTCCGAATTCTGCTCACCCCTTTTTTCTTGTTGCTGTTTACGTATTTACCCCTCGAAACGCTCGATCTTTTTTTAATCGTCAGGAGATATCTCACAAACAATAAACACACAAGCACACACACACACACACACACACAAAATAGGGTCTTTATTAGCGTCGAACAACACATCCTGTCTTGTAAGGAGGCTCTTGCGGCTTCCCATCCATAGACGTCTAATATCCGCTCTCCTCTGCTGATCCTACCCCTCCCCATTCTTCTCCCTGTCTGTTACTGGTTCTTCTGTGTGGCCTTTCATATACACACACGGTCTTTATCCCTTTTCCGCCTCTCCTCACCCTCTCCTCTTCGTTCATCCTCAGAAGACGTGACTGTTCTTCGGCGCGTGTTGTGTTCGTGTTGTGTCTGTGTGCCGCTATTGCATAGCCTTTTGGGTTTTTTTCCTCACCTCTCAAAAAAAAAAAAAAAATTCTGCGAGGGTCGTCACCTGTGGTGAGTGAAGTATTCCTAGTTCTCAGTGGCACTTTTTTTTTTTTAATCTCGGAGCGATATACCCTCCGTGCTTGCTAGCACGAATCCTCAAGTGCATCCCCTACGGTTTCCCCCCTTTTTGTTTCTGTTTCTTTGTGTGTTGTTGTTGTTGTTGTTCCTGTACGAAACGACCCTGGACCCCTCTCGCCTTTTACAGCGCCCCATCTCAAACTTAAAAAAAAAAGAACTTCATTTTTCTTGTTTTTTTTTTTTTCACGGGAGCAGCTCAGAAACGAAGGTTTGATCTTTTATACTTTTTCGTGCGTGTGCGTGTTTAGGTTTTTTGTTCATTTGTGGGGGAAGTCGGTGATCGCACGATGTACTGCGTCTAGTTATCCCCTGCTTCCCTCCCTACAACCTTCACTCCTCCCTCCCCCTTTTCTTCATCACTCGTGCTGCTCCGTTTTTTTTTTTTCTAACTTCACTCTCACATAATCTCTCCCGCTTATATATATTATATATATCTATATCTATATATAAATATATATATATAAATATATATTTTCCCTTTTGCGCGGTCATTTCATATCAGCTCCGTCACCATTGCATTCGAGCATCAAGCAGTATATATATATATATATATATATATATATATATATAACATACTATATATATAACAGTTGGCGGGGGAGTTCCAAAGTGACGCCATTTTTGCACCCCCTTCCCTCTTTCCCCTTTCTTCCCTCCCCCCCCCTTCCACCTCACACCCCACACCTCACACCCCACACCCCACACCCGGAGGAGGGGGGGTTGTATTGTTTACCCCATTTCACGAGGCGAGCCCTTCTTATCATTATACCCCCTCCTTTGTTGTTGTTTGAGGTTATTTGTTGAACAAGGTGTGACAGGGGTTTTAACCGTTTCTCTCTTCTGTTCAAAAATATTTTTCCATTCTCAGACCGCTTACACGAAAACTACCCAGCGCCATTCGGGGAACAGATCCTCGCCATATTAAAATCAGACAAGGAACCGGGCATCTTTCTGTGGAATAAGTCTGCACGATTTGGAGGGGGGTTGGGGTGCACAGAATATCTTCCTGTTTATATATATATATCTATATATATATAGTTTCTCAAATCCTTTTCTGACGTTATATCTGAGGTCATCATTGTGTTTTCATCTTCACTTGCTTCTGCTTCTACAGTAATCACTCTTGTCATCTTCGGCGTCCTGGACCCAAATTTTGTTCTTCACGCGCGCCCATCCTGTGGAAACGCGAAATCGACGTATAAAGAAAAAACGTTTCGCTATCGCTTTAACCGCTACACTTGATTCTACGCGAATACAAACAAACACTCACACATACGTTGTAATTTTTTTGTGGCTTTCCTCTCCGACTCCCTACTTGATTTTTTTTTTTTACAAGGGTTTGTTTCTGCTTTGTCTGTGATCTGTGCATCTTATTTTTTTCATCCCTCCCCGGCAAGCAGAGAGAGAGATATAAGGAGGAGAGATCTCAGGATCATATTTCCTTCTGTGTGTTTTGTGCTCCTCCGCACGCAGCAACCACTGCCCCCTTTCTCTTTTTCGCAGACCTCGACCGAAGACAAAATCTTCTTTTTTTTTCCTGTACAGTTGCGAAAGCACCCTGACTGCGTCATCTCATCTCACCCACTCGCTTCGTCGCTCTGTGAAAGTGATAAACAAAAATTGTATAGAAAGGGTGTGTGTTGCGTATCTCCCCCGTCACAGCACCCCTCCCTCTTTTCCCTAACTGATATATATTTATTTTTTTTCAGGGTCCAAGTCTCTTTCTACTTCTTTTTCTTGTGTTTGTTCAACTCTTTTTTTTTTTTTTCTCCTGTATTGGTTTCCTTTTTCGCTCCTCCGTCACCGACATCTTCACCTTCACTCTGGGGTGTATACCACCTCCTTTTTTTTTGTTTCTGTTGTTGTTGTTGTTGTTTGTTTTTTTTTTTTTTTTTTTCCCCCTTTTTCCACCTCTTTGTCATCCTTTTGTTAGCTACGCCGTTGAGGCGATTCCGCATCTTCGCTCCCTTTTTTTTTCTTCGGTAAACAATATTTTGGCAATACCCACACCATCTCCTTCGTCAGTATAGTCCTGCGCCTACCTTCCGCTTGTTATATAAGAACATTTATAGAGAGTCTCAGTGGGAGGTTCAACGTTGCAAGGTACACTTCCCATGTCTGCTCGCACCACTATCGACGCCTCTGCGTCCTCATCTCCTGCAGCTGTAGACGCTCATGGTGAAGGCGATGAGTCAGCTTCCCTTGCGCCGCCACGCACCGACGCTACTACGTCGTATGATACTTCGTGCTCTGCACCAAACACAAGCAGCGCCGCTCAAACCGATGCATCCCCTCCTTCTAAATCAAAACAGCGGATCAGCTTCAAGGACAAGCAGCGCCAGGCCACGAGCGCTAACAGTGGTACTGGCTACGATCCCAGTGGGAGGCACAGCTTCACACGATGCTCGTCCCCGAGCACGTCTTCGGCATCGCCTTCATCGTGGAGTCTCTCTCCCTCTCGCGAGTGCCATCATCAGCATTCCACCGCTACGAAGACCCCAGAATCGGCAGCCTCACCCCCTGTTCGGTGTGTCTTCACAGCGCTTGAGCCCTCCAGTCGGAATGGACGAGCGACCGCGCCGCGTGTATCAAACGTCACATCAGGGAAACTTAGCAGCCAGGAAAAACGCCCCACGGCGACTGCAGCGAAACCAGACCCCGGAGCGCCCACCTCGCTGCTGTGGCGGGCTAGCCCGTCCTGCCTCTCGCCCACGCACCAAAAGTTCGGCTCACCACGCGATCACTTGACCAATCTTGAGTCCTCATTGCTGTCCCAGAGTCCGCAGCACCCTCCCGCGCTGGAAGCCGCACGTAGCACGGCAACAGCGCCCGTGGCACCTCCTCGAATGCGTGCGCAGCTCTCATCGGAGTGCTGCGCCTCTGTTAGCTCGACATTCGGCCCCGCTGCAACGCAGATGAGTGGCAGCGACACAAAGCTTCACGTTCTCGGATTGCGGACACAGACCAACAGCGGAAGTGTGACCACAACCCCAACTGGGTTTAGTAGCCCAGCTGCTCTGGAGGATCTTCCCACACTGCTATCAATGTCGTCGGCCTCCACAAGCTCGCCCAAGATCAGCTTCAAGGACAAGCAGCGGGCCGGCGCAGCTTCGCGGACACCCTTCATCCCTACGGGCACCACCGCCTTAGCCGGCCCACCTGCCAGCGGAGCTGCCAAGTCCTCCTCGTTTGAAACCTCTACGCGACTCACAGCACACGATCCCGCGACTGTTACAGCTAAGGCGGCGCCCCCCAATTCCAACGCGCCGGTAGTGCAGAAATTGAGTTCTCCGTCCTGTAATCTGAGTGACAGTGCATCGCCACTGCTTCCTGCACGAGCACCGTCTGCCGATGTGGACAATGCACCACTGGCTCCGGTGAATAAAGAGTCCCAAAAAAACGCAGGACTCGCGAGATCGCCGCCTGCCGAGCACGCAGTCGCGCGGAACCCCAAGTTGGCCCACCCCCTTCAGGTGACCGTTCCTCCTTCAGAGGCGGCAACCAAGAGGCCACTCTTTCGTTGCTTCCCCCAATTCTTCAGATCGCACGAAGAGGTAAGCGAAAGCCAAGGTGTCGGGAAGAGGAACGCCTCTGCCCCGGCATCTGAGTCGCAGGACTGCATCGGCGATGCTAAAACAGTTTCTGTCAACGTGGACGAGAGAAACGAAACATGTGCATATGATGTAGAGAGTCTGCCAGCCTTGACGCAGAAGGGCGTATACCGACCAGTAGACGACTCGGGCATGAGCAGACCGACAATCAAGTTCGCCACGTCGGCCCCATCAACGCCGCAAACGGTGGCGTGTTTCAGGGCTGCAACGCCCGACTGTGATGGCTTTGCTCTGGAAACCGCTGCACAGCACTGGGACACCGCGCATAGGCGACACGGATCATCGCAGGGGATGCCGAGCACCATCACAGGCGATCCGGGGGCGATTGTGGGAGGCCCGGCCTGCTCGCGAGATACCACCCGCTTGACCATGCAATCAAACACAAAGAACCTCGAAGCAGCAGCCCCGAGCGCTGAGAGTCAGATGGCTTCATCGACGGTTCGGCCAACACGGAGTCTGCACCTCGAGCAACGACATTACACGGGCAAAGCGTCTGGCACTGCCATCTCTAAATCCAGTGCTCGCGACCAGCTCACGCGAACCTCCAACAAGATTGTGGGTCGGTGGAAGCAGCATCAACTACCACACCCCGCGCAACGGGGCACATGGACACCTTATGAGCTTTCATCATCAACGTCAACCCTAGGACCTACTCCTCTTCCCGGGGGACCTCCTTCCTTGAAGGATCCGCAGCAGGCACACACCGCGCGTTCGCACAGGCGGCAGCGCAGCAAGATGCTGGCATTGGACGGCACTGTTACCATGACCCCACACACTGCCCACGGGACAGGCCGCGAATGCAGCCCCTCTTACAGAACATCGTCGCCTACACTTCATCTCCGTAGTCATACAGTCGATGACCTTGCACTGATGGCTAGTACATCTGACATTTGCGGTGGCGCTACACTGGGATGCAGTGCACAGCCTCCTCTATCGCCGTCCTCACAATCCCGACTAGCATCTCAGCTCATCCTCAACCATCAGCTCCCACCTCTACCGCTTCAAAGGACGATGTCGGCTTCGCAATCCTCGCTGACAGGCTCCGCTGACGTACACAGCTTCCATGAGGGAATGCCTTTTTCATTTTGCCACGTCCCATCGACTGCGCAGTTGCTGAGGGAATCGTCGGGGGTCTCTCTAGGGCTGGAGTTGCCAACAGCGAGGGTGAATGCTGGTGGCGCATCGGCCTCTCCCCCCCCTCGTCTCTCGCCGCGGCCCGAGTTACATCCGACGTCGAGCGGCTGCACCAGTTCATTCTCTAAAGCCTCCCTTGCGATAACCGCCGGTGCTTTTCCACATACGAGATCGACCGAAGATCTGTCGCCGAAAACGCCGACGCACTACACGGATACGCCCATCGGCCTGCGCTCGACAGATGAGACGAACGCAGGCTCGACACTGCGACGGTGTAGCGTAGCGGATACCAGAGCCTACCGCTGCACAGGTGGCGACACGGGCGCCATCACGGTCGACACCGACGAAGCCGAGGACTCTGATGGGGACTACATGCTGCGCACGGTCAACAGTCGCTTCGGCATGGATAGCTTGATGAACACGACCACCGCCGAACTGCGCAAGTTGCGTCGCCGCAGCACTTACTCCAGCCTTCACTACGGGACCATGACGAGCTTCCACCACAAGCGCAGCAAACAAGCCCTATACACCCATTCGGAATCTCAGCACGGCCGGCACCAGAGCAAAGGTAGTTTTTGTCGTCGTCAAAAGCACACCAAAGCAGAGTTGACTAACGCGGAGACGTCGGCAAAGTTTTTTTCAGAGGAATCATTCCCCATCGAAGTCCTCCCCGACATTCGTGTTGAAAAAATGTACTCCGACGACGACGACGACGAAACAATGTTGGTGCAGAAGGGCAGCGACGACGAAGATGCCTCTGACGGCGCGGAGCATACTAGAGACACAGACGCGAAGCACTCGCGTGGCCGCGACAGAGCTGCGGAGAATCCCGATGCTATAGCGGTGTCAGCGGAAGAATTCGATGAAAGAGAGGGTGCACAGCGCCGTACGGTGGGCATGTGGACCTCTTTTGAGCACGTCTTTCTTCCTCGGTACGAACTCGTGCCAAATAAAGCGTCGACCATGCCTCTCACCGTCTCCGCATCCCCAGAGAGCAATCGAAACACCAACGTGAGTACCGGAAGCAGTGACACGGACACGATACGACGTCATTATTCCCCTCTGAGATCGGTTTCTGAGAAGAAGGAAAAGGGTACCCCAGATCCGACGCCCACGAGTGACCCGCAACTCGTCCACCACGCGCCCACCCCAGATCCCAATTGCACATCCCAACGGCTCGGCTCCGTATTCCTTGGAGCTCCCGGCAGCAGCTTCACGATGCCGATGCTTCTCAGTGCACCGGGAAATCTATCCATGTATGTCAACGGCAACTCTGGCGGCCTGCAGCCGAGCGGTCTTGTCGTTCTCCCGGATGCGAATTGTAGCAGTGATACAGGGGCCGCACCGTCCCTTTCCTGTAGTCAGATTCGCCGCACCCCTGCACAGGCATCCAACGTCAAGCCTCTGGAGCCTGAAGAATACACCTTCGGCACGGTAGCGAGCGTGTACAAGATGGACCCGGTGGATGAAGAAACGCTCCCAGACGGCTCTAGCGATGCAAAGGTGGCGGCAAGGCTTGTCTTTGACGTCTCCAACGGTGTCATGCTGATGGACCCTGAGGACGAGGTCTCCCGATACGAGCGGCAGGGATCCATGTGGGTGGACGACCAAGGGAGTTTCACCGCTCCACGGAATCTAAAGGAGGAATTAGGTACCAAGAACCGACACGACGCCGGCGAAGACGAGGCCAACGAAGGCGCCTGCCACTGCGATGCATCGTTTATTTCGAAAGACTTCAAAGGGCCGGACTGTAGTCGATACAATGCAAATGACCTTTACGATCACTGCAGCTGCTGCAATCGCCGCCCAGCCGCTTTTCTGTGCTTGCACTGTCTGGAGGCGGTGTGCCCGTCGCACGTCCGACAGCATCATCTACGGAGCCCTGGCGAGTGTACCCTCTTTCTGAATCTTCTGGACATTATGAACAGCTTTGACCGTATCTTCTGGTGCGAGAAGTGCCATCAGTTTACCTGGAAGCACACGGAGGTCTACGACGCACTAGTGGATCAGATCGCCTACACACGTGGCACATATTTAAAGCAGCCCGCCCGCGATATTCACTGCGTCGGCTACGAGGTGCGGCTCAAGGACGCCACACCGCCCGCAGCGGCGCGCAATTCGGTCGGTTCGGTGATCGGCGCGGAGAGTCTCCCTTTTCTACAACCGATGCACATGCTACCACCTGCCACGACGACTTGCAAACATGGAGCCTCCGCCTCATCTCCGCCCACCGCGGCGACGGGAGCGTCAGACACGCCGACTTCTGCTCCAAGAAACCTGCAGTTGGCCTCAAGCATGTCTCTGCTGCCAAACGGAAGGTCCGAATCAATTAGACGATCAGATGCTGGCTACCTCAGCTGCGCCCCTGGGTCTCCCTTTGGTGGTGCTGCGCTGCTCCGGGCGCACCCCAGCACTGCTGGTAGCCCCACACCATCACAGTTTCCCGTGCAATCGCCGATGCAACAGTTCCTCAGCCGCGATCTTCTTGAGCTCTCGTTCGGTAACGCAGTCACCGTCGGTGAGCCAGTCACAAAGCTTTGCGCACTCGGGGCGAGAGTGCAGGGTTGGCGGACCACGCAAGAGGACGCCGAGGCCGTCTTTCTAGTCGACATACCTGCCCTCTCGGGGGAAGTAGTCAACCGCAAGGAGCTCCAGGCTGTAGCTGCCGCTGCTGCAAGTAGTCCTGTCGACACCCTCGACAATAAAAATGCCCCCCGGCGCTTCTCCTCAGCAGTGTGTCACAACTCGTGCGAATTGAACGATTCCTCGGCCGCGGATAAACCCCTCATGCTGAACGCGACAGTGGGAGCCGGCGACCTCGAGGCGGACGAGACTCGTTTCACACATACAATTGACGCAGGGGATTCTTCCCCGGGACCGGCGAGAGCAGAGGAGTTCGAAGCGGCACCCAATGAAACGATACCCATGGCAGTGTTCTGCGTGTTTGACGGGCATGGCGGGGATGCAGTGGCGAAGCTGGCGGCCCGTCACTTCGAGGCACACTTGCGGCACGCGATCAGGGAAACACGCCCCGATGATGTGCGCGCCCGCGCGCTTCTCTTTTTTCTGGAGGCCGAAACAGACTCAGCGGCTGTCGCACGAGGAACAGCGTCGTGGCTACCTCCATCCTTGGCGTCCGTTCAGCCGGACGATGGCACGCGTAGCTATGGCGCACTGATCACTCCATCGTTAGCCACACCCGCATATCATAACGCACCTGCAGTGACAGCGGAGTCGAGTCCTTCGGGGTCTTTCGAGGCCGTCCCTGGTCACGCTTTACCTTCACATATCTGCACACCTCCTCAAGAGCCACGTCCGGGTGAGCACTTATTGGTTCCCGGCGACGGCTCACCTGTTCATCCATTCGAGCCGAACGCCACCAAAATCTCTCCGTGCCACGATGCTGCTGACGCGGCCCCTTCCCTAGCTACTGAGCTGCGCAATGCCACCGGCCCTGGATCGCTTTCCCTCGTCGTGCCAGTCACAGCTGAGTCGCTTCGACTCCACGTTGCGAGTAGCACGCACGGGCCCGGTGTAGCAGGGGCGAAGGATACGTCTCTGGTCATGGAAAATGCAGGGGATTCAAGTGGAGGCAAACATATGCCCTATCCTAGCGTGCGCGCGGAGCACCCCGGCAACGCAGGCGCACCCACGCCCGGAAACTCAAATTTCTTGAAACAATTTCGAAAAACCGGGGCAACGCTGGATACGTGGGCTGCAGTAGATGAGCCGCTGCAGGACCCGATCTCTGCCTCAGCAAGCGTGGTATCTCCCCTAATAGGGATTCCGAAACCGGGCACCATCCTTGCGGCAGAGAATCCGCGGCGTGAGAGCGGCTCCAACCACAACACAAACCTCGCCTCTGCGAGCACTGCTGCTTGTTTGTCTCCGGCGGCGGTGGTGTCTATTCCGGAAATGGAAATGCTTCGTCAGTACTTCGCAAGTATTATGGAAGACGCACTCATCTCTCTCGATGACTACCTCCGCTCGACCCCGGAAGGAGTTCGCGGGGACTACGACTGCGTGGGCTGCACAGCATGCGTCGTGGGTATCACAGCCAACTTTGTCCTATGCGCAAACATCGGTGACAGCGGCGCAGCCTTCTACACGAAGGACCGTATTAAAGTGATCAGTGTCAAGCACCGGGTGTCTGACGAGCAGGAGCAGGCGCGCATTCATGCCGCAGGCTACGCCATCCTTAATGGTCGTATTGAAGGTATGTCTGCCGTCCCGCGTGCACTAGGCGACTTTGACTTCAAACAATGTGGCGGCGTCGGACCACACAAGCAGGCTGTCTCCGCAGTGCCCGACGTTACAATCATGCCGGTTCCGAACGATACAGATCGATGGGGTATCGTACTCGCCTGTGATGGGGTGTGGGACACAGCAACACTGCATCAGGTTCACGTGGCGCTGACCAACACAGTCAACGACCTAACGGTCTCCGGTTCTGCAATGGATGCTGTGCTGCACGGTGCCGATCTCTATCAACGTCATCTGCGAGGACCGGCAGATCCAGAAAAGAATTCATCGCTGAGCTTTTCCACCGGGTCACCCGCGCCATCCGGCACCGCTTTTCATAAAATTGAAACCCCCTGTAAGATCCCCATGGCCCCGTCTCTGATGCAACGTGCGAACCTCCCCTCAAAGAAAAGCCTTCACAAATCTATCACCGGCGACTACTATGATGACGACGACGATGCAGCGCAGCGGCTCCCTCAAGTGGATGCAGTTCTTCTCACAGCTGCAGCTGGCGTCTTCGCTCAGTGTGTGGCCCCAGAGGACAACGACGAGGGCATCGGTCTGGACAACTGCAGCCTCATCATCGTCGAGCGGCGTAATATTCAGGAGTGAGGTTCGTATCGCCTACGGCGTGGCTGACTGGTGTTGGTGCGCGCCGGTAGGAGAAGCTCCAATAGAAACCGCCATCTACCTAGAATCATTGATCGCCAGGCGGAGTCAAAACACTTTATCGATGATGCGCCAGTATAGGATCTTCCTTCCTTTTTTTGTATTCCCTTTGTTGTATTTAAACACAACCACTTGTTACCGTCGTTTCTCCTCTCTTTCTTTTTCCCCTCGTTATGTCGTTGTCGTTTTAACGGCTCTGATCTCCTGAGTAGTTTTTTTTTTTTTCTTTTGGAGAGAGGGGGGAGGAAAGTATTTCATGCTCGTGTTTCTCCGCCTCCTCCCCCCCCCTCCTCTTTCTTGCTTTCTTGTCCTACACGGAATCTTTTTCTTTTTCGCTGCGTTTCTCGATGTGTGTGTGTGTGTGTGTGTGTGTGTGTTTGTGTGTGTTTGTGTGTGTATTAATGTATATATATGTGTGTGTACATTTTAAAGCTGTGTGCTTCCCTTCATCGACTTCTCGCTGGGTTAGAATCAGACGGCACAGGTCTGGAAAGCGATTTCTTCTGCACTATTTATTTATCATGTTTAGGGTCTTGACGCTGAATGAATAAATTGATTCAACAGAACAGAAAAAAAAAATACACCTATAGTTTGGCACAATATCACTTCTTTCGTTGACGGTTGTTTTAGCAGTCCATGCAGCCGTGTGGATGCTCCCCCCTGAACGCGC
>CM007315.1:436787-450873 GCA_000333855.2 Endotrypanum monterogeii | reverse complement strand
TGTGTGTGTGTGTGTGTGTGTGTGTGTGTGTTTGTGTGTGTTTGTGTGTGTATTAATGTATATATATGTGTGTGTACATTTTAAAGCTGTGTGCTTCCCTTCATCGACTTCTCGCTGGGTTAGAATCAGACGGCACAGGTCTGGAAAGCGATTTCTTCTGCACTATTTATTTATCATGTTTAGGGTCTTGACGCTGAATGAATAAATTGATTCAACAGAACAGAAAAAAAAAATACACCTATAGTTTGGCACAATATCACTTCTTTCGTTGACGGTTGTTTTAGCAGTCCATGCAGCCGTGTGGATGCTCCCCCCTGAACGCGCCTCGATAGCTGCGTATCTACGTATCTGTGTGTATGTGGGAAAGGGATAGGGAGTGGAGTTAGTTTTGCGTGCGGGTGGAACCGCGACAAATTGCACCGCCCCTCGCAGTACCTTCAACCCTCCCCCCCCCCCCCAACCACACACACACACACACACCTTCTATATCTCTCTATTTCCTTGCAACCAAATCTTTTTTGTTTCCGGATATCTTCTCATTTGCTGCCAATAATATCACCATGGATTATTTCTTTCTCCTCAGCTGCACACCATCCATCCACTCGTGCTCGACACAGTAATGGGCGGCAGTACTGGCGTTGCAAACGCCAAGCAGCCGAACAGTTCTTCCTCATCACCCTCGCACATCCCCTCCCGCTCAGGTCGCGTCAATAAGAGCAGAATCTACAAGAGTGGCGCAGCTGACTCGCACCACTATTGGGGCACGTCTGTGAATTGGGTCAACTGCGCCTCCGTTGCATCCCAGCGTCACAGTCACACTGCAGAAATGGAAACAAACGTACTGCGTTCGGCACCATTAAACCCACCGCTACTCTCAGGTCGGTGCGTGGACAGCGCACCGGACCTATGCCCCCAAGTCAGCGCAGACGGGCCGCCGCGGAACCGCCAGGCGTTCCGCAGCGCACCACTGCAGCGCCGAGCATTCTTGCCCGAGACGGCTGTTTCGCAGAGAACGGTCGATACTGGGACAGAGGGGGAAGGGAATATTTCTACGTATGCGCGTGTGCGTGAAGCCCCGGCAGCGCCAACGAGTGAAACACCGCACAGACCTTTTAATTTCGCCCCATTTTGTACGAGGAAAAACTCCATGGCAGAGCCATCTGCGGGATCAGGGGCGGAACTCCCCTCCACCGTGGCATCTGTAAATCAAACATCCGACGACGGATACGACTACGTCTGCGGTGCATCCCCCTCAAGCGATGATGTCGACGATGTCCGTGCCGGGCTCTCCTCATCGCATCCAGACCGTGTGAAATGTAACAATCCCCGGCATCGCCGCAAAAAAACGAGTAACATTCTCATCGATGCCGGCCCGAGCGGCAACTCACACGGAACCGCACAACCTCAAGACGTATCAGCCAACCCGCAGAGCTCGCCTCGCCCTCAATTCACCACGTCAACGTGCAACATGATTTCGAGCTCAGCGCATAGGGGAACATCCCGACGTAGTGGGAACTCCTTCCACATGGCACTCGTGTCCTCCCCCCGGGAACCAGGGACTGAAGACTCCGCCGCGGCTTTTGACTCGACGACAACAGCGTGCGCCGTTGAAATGTGTGATTGCTCCGTGAAGCCGCTGCCCTATAACAGCCGGACGTCCCCTGAGAACCACACGCAGCGCGTGAGCACAAATACATTCACTATGCCAACTCTTCATCGAGCATATCACGGAGCCGTTCCATCTGTACGGATTTTCTACACGCGGTCCGCTAGCCATAGCACAGAAGGAAGTCCAGAGAAGCCTACATGTTTGGGGGTCCGAACAGCGGCGAGCGCACCTACGGGCTGCACTGCTGCTGACTCCACAAGGTGTGCAACGAGGAGGGACGAGATGGAAGAAGTCCTTCACCAACAATCTGTGGCTTGCCCGACAGCCTGTTTGATGAAGACATCGCTATCGGAGGTGCTGCGCCACCGACGTAGCACGCCTGATCAACAACGGCGGAAACAAAAACCTCGGCAACTGAGCCCCAAGGTCCTCCTCACACGCAATGCCATAACTGCCTCTGTATGCCCGAGGGAGGCTCCATCAGCTCTCCATTTTCTTCATGAAGGACGTGGGGAACTGGCGTGCCATAAAAGTGGGTGTATCACAACGAAAGATGTCGTAGATGCAGCGGATGGGGAGTTACAACCCACCATCGCGAGGAGCTCTCCCGCCCCACCCCAGTCGTGTCTGAAGCGGTGGCGCCAACGGCAACAGAAGAAGGCCACCCTGTCGACGGCAGTGGCGTCGGACAGTGCCTCGACCTCACCGAATATCGAAATTGTTGCAGTCGTCGAAGGAGCTCCGGTGACGCAGCAGGTGAAGGCTGCGTCGATCGTCGACACTATGCCCTCACTCGCGAGCGCTTCAGCAACGGGTGCGTCTTGCCGGTATAGGAAAATAGGGAGACAAGCATTAGTGAGTGCAGGCGACTCTACCGAGGGAGACATCGCCATTGCACCGCAGCCGAAGACGGAAGAATCTAACGAACATCACACGCCACCCTTAACGGAAAATGTCAACAACACTCTCACACCGTCCACCTCAAGTGACTGTGTATTTGGCTCTGAAGTAGAGAAAAACGAAACTGTGAAGAGGAGCATCGCGACCGTCGCACCGGGGTCTCTCCGCTCCCAATGCAGATCAGACCTGTCGAGCACACCACAGTTGCACCCCTTACCGACCCCACACACTCAACGTGAAATCGACAGCCCGTCGGCTGGATCTACCTGCCCTTCACCAAAACAAGCTTCCCCCATCGTTATCCCCAGCGAAGACCTGGTGGATCAAGCGGGGCCGAAGCAATCCATGCCGGTGAACCTCACAAGGCAATCGTCTTTGAGTCCGATGGGTATGCCCCAGACAAAGCCTACTCCCTTTTTGCCGAAATTGGACGAAGGCATCGCTTCACAAGGCCATCCATTCCCGATCTACCCATCGATCCCTGGGCTGCCGGAGCACCATATCACACAAGAGTCCGTCACAACTGCAAAAGGAACCACTTCGTCTTCCCTGTCTGTCGTTAGCGCTAAAGGGCGGGAGCCTCCCCGCGCGATCCGCGAGCGCCGCAGGAAACGATCTCCAGGGGTGGTGTCCCCACACACTGCCGACGGGGTCTCCCCTCAGCCGAAAACCCTCGCCGACGCCTACGGTACAATGCCCAGTGGAAACGCAGAGGCTTTACGTCCATCTTCACCCGCCCACCCGCCGATCCCACGTGACATCGCTGTCACCGACACTCCCCCCGCGTCTACACGGGACTTGGCACCCAACAAAGGAGGTTCATCCCCACCTACTGCCGAAGCTACCGCAGAGAATCTCATCGACCCTCGTCATCTCTCTCATCTGGGAAGCCGAGATTCCCCCGTCTCCGCCTCGACCACCGAAACGACCGTGAAGGGAACACGCGAACATCTCATCCCAGCGAAGAGGTCATACGCTGCCAGGGTGGTTCGTCCGGACTCGATCGGTCGCCCCCATGATGGGTGTTTCTCCCACGCGGAGTCCACTCGGTTAGGAACGATTCAGCCGTCTTGTCTACCCTCTGTTCCAAGAACATGCTTTGCATCCGTTACTGTGCTAACCGAACTGGACACCACACATCTGACGTGTGGGGGAGAACAGGTACTTCTGCAGGCGAAGCCGCACCACCTCCTCCATAAGCTTCAACTAACCAGCAACCACACTGGTGATACCGAGGTGAGCAACAAGGAGACGCGGATACCAGACGCTGATGCACAGGGGCGAAGTTTGAAGTCTTCCTCGTCATTTATACCAGGTGCTTTGTGTGTGTCTCTCCGAAACAGAAGCCTGCGTATTCATTCGGGTGTTCTTCCCCTAATGGAGAAGAAGACATTCGAGGGGGATCGAAGGTCAACATCCGCACACCGCCCAGGCCAGCAAACGGTGGATGCCCGCAGCACCCCGGAAGAGGAGGCAGCCCCACCACCCCACTCACCCCCCTCATTGATAGCTTCTCTCTCCTACACCCCCTTAAGCGATCTCGACAAACTCGAGCAAAGCGTCGATGCGCTTTTGGAGAAATACCGCCACAAGAGGGATGTAACCAGCGACGGCACACCTGCACCACCCACCTCGGCGGATTCGCACCCGTGTGCGATGCCGGTGCCTGACAACGTGGTGAGGAATACCAAGGAGGGGAACAGGGTGGGCGGGAAAGACGTAAACCTGCGAAGAAAGACACATAAATGGTGCAGCCGAAGCACAGGAAACGAGTCTCCCCATTTGAGCTCCTGCCCGGGCGGTCAGAGCGATACCGATGAAGACGAAAACCGCTCACAGCAAAGCCAGCTTTGGTGTGGAGACGAGGCTATGTGCGAAATCAAGCCGCCCCCAGTGTATGTGCCACCGCTTGACCTGGCACAGTTGCTTCCTCCGACTGGCAGTGTCGATGATCTTCAACAGTACCGCATACCGCTGCCGTCGGCGGTGCCAGACCCTGCGGAGGCCTACCAACGACTCCTCCGCATCATCAGCGCATACTCGGCGCCCGTCGAAGAAGAAGAAAGAATCATCGTAGCAGCCGAAGACAATTTCAACACAGACTCCACATCGCAGAAGCGAAGCAAGTCTCCATTGATGACGACGGCAGCGCATTGTGCCAAGCCGATCCACACCTCTGCATCTTTGAACGGATCGCGTGATCCTGTCTCGGGGCCGAAAATCAGTCGCAGTACTCGCCACCAAGATCACCCTTCGAATCCAAACAGTCAAAGTGAACAAATACCAACCTCACGACAGCTTTCCCTATCCTCGTTGACATCCAGCGCTGATGTGCAGCTCAAAAGCATCTCTCTCGGAAGCGGCAACTGCATGGAATTGAAGCCCGACCAAGCTACAGCCCAGCAGACCGCGGTTGGCCACACAGTATGTCTGGATGAAGCAGTGTCGGATCCGCCGTTGGAAAAGAAATCGAAGCCTCTGATCGGTGAAGCAACTGGTAGTTTGCATCCGAGCGCCACACGCATGGTGCCTCTCGCGGACAATAGTCACTGTTCAGTGAAAACAAATCGACATTCGCAACATTTTTGGCGTGTGAAGCGTCAGCGCACACGTATACAGTGCATTCTTCTGGGCTGCGAAGAGCGACATAAACGACAAGAAATACTTCTCGAGGAGTCAAATTTCTTTGATAAACTCATATTACCGTGAAATACACACAGACACACCTACATGTACACACTCAGTAATATATACGCTTTCATTTATAGGATCCGTTTATGTGTGTATGTGAGAGAGAGGAGGACGTATTCCTGATTTGTTCACATTCTTTTTGTTTTTGTTTTCAGTTGCGCGTCCCTCTGTGCTGGAGCTCTTTGATGGGCTCATATGATGTCCCCATTGCCTTGTCTTTTCTCTCACTACACCTCCTTTCGCTGTGACATCAAAAAACTGAACTGTCGATGAATGCGCAGTTCATGCGTATATATATATATATATATATATATAGTTTCTTACTTGAATGTTTTTTTGCTCTCTTTTGTTTTCCTGCGTCTCTTTGTTTCTTGTTCCTCGCTGTACTCCCACTTCTCGATTCAGCCTCGTCCCTCTTTTTTCTTCTCCGCTGGGCTTTGATATGCTGCTGTACGTTCTTCTCTGTTTTTTTTTCCTTCCCACCCACCCCACCCCCCGTCTTGCACACACAAAAAAAAAATATATATATATATAGATATGCATCCCTCTTCTTATATACAACTCGCCTCTATTTCGGGCTTCTACTCCGACTTTTTTTTCTTCTCATGTTAGACATTTTTTTTTATTGGTACTGATCTCTGGAATGCCGGTAATATCAACAAATATACCATCACAATCGCAACATCCTTTTTTTTCCCGTCTCACGCAGCTTGCTTTCGTGGAGAAATATCGAGAAAGGAAATACGTATGTGGGTGTGTGTCAATCTCAGCCAGTGTCCCACCATCGGCGAGAGGTTTTTTTTCCCTTACAACTGTTCATCTCTATTCCTAGTTGATCTATCATCCACGCATTTGGTGCCCTCCGCGACTTCCTCACCGAGTAGCATCCGCTACGCCTCCTCCACAGTGTCGTTTATCTGAGTGGCTTCTCACAGCCCCTCCCCCTCCCCTCCCCTCCCCTCCCTTTCATGTGCCCACCTTGTCTGCCTCTCCTCCAGGCTGAGTGAGCTTCAAATATCGACAGAAGGATTGATATCATTTCTTGGAGACTGTGTCGTCAGAGCACCTTATCCTCACCTTGCGCCTCTACGATCAGGCTTTCATTTGGGCTTATACAAGCCTCTCCCTCTTATACCTGCGCAGCAAAAACAACGAAAAAAGATCTCATTAAAACACTAACGCGATACACCCGTGCAATGTATCCGATGCGCATAAATTATTTTCCTCTTTTTTTTTTTCTTCTCCTTCGCCCTTTCCTTCTTTGTTGGCACCCACAACCGTTGGAAAGCCAATAGCGGACGACTGGTGGCATTCCCAGACGTCATCTTCGTCGCTGTCCCTGACCTCTTCCCGCCCCACCCCAAGCATCTACACCTCTCTCTTTTGTTTTTCTCCTCTTCACTCGGGTGCACACACGGCTCGGCTAGTCACTCTGCCATCTATCATTTTTTACTTGGCTGGTGGGGTAATGTTTTGTTTTTTTTACAAATGATCTTTCGGTGCTCAAGTCTTCCCGACTGCTCTCGTTGTCTTGTACCGGTGCGTTTCTCTATTTGGGTGTTTGCGCCGATAATGGCGGTGCTCACGGTGGCGATGGTAGTAGTCTCAGCCTCAGCTTCGGTGAGGCGGTGGGGGGGGGGGAGGTCTCGTCTATCTTCTCCCCCATGCCTTCGGTAAAATGAGAAATATAAATGTAACCTCTGTACCGCAACAGGGGAGAGAAAGAATAGATGGAAGAGGGGGGGTATCGAGCAACAAATGCAAAAAAAAAAAATTTGAAATACGACAAACCAAATGGTAAGAGGAAACAAAACTATGTATACATTATATATATATGTGCGTGTATAGATAACCGTGCTGACCTCTCCTCACTACACCACCACACACACACACACACACACTTCACTTCCCTTTTTTTTGCCCCTCTCCTCTTCACATTTACATCGATGAAACGCCAAACTGAACCTTTTGGCATCGCACTTGAATCTATTTTTTTAGCTGCAGCGATATTCCAACAGCCTCTCTGTTTGCGCCGAACGACTGTGAAATGCAGTCAATCAGGCAGCAGCAGTGGCAGATGTGCATGTGTTTCACCCATACACTCTAGTCAGGGTTATTAATATAGAAAGCGCCAAGAATATATATTTGTAGCTCTTCAAAGACCTGTACTGCTACCACCTTAATTCTTTCGGTGCACAGTCAAGCATCTGTCGTCATGGAGGGAGATGAAGGTCGACAAGAAACTTATTATACCTCTCGATCGAACATCTGCATTCCTTGCATCCGCACACTCCCTATCACGTTACTGTTTAAAAATTTAAAAAAACAGTTGAATACGAAGGCATGGACGGCGCGCTCACTCGCAGAAGAGACGCATGTAGGAATGCACCGACTGACATTTCAAACCGACAGCGCCGCGATCGTATAATTCGGAATTTTTTCCAAACACACGAGGATACCCTTCGCCTCTGCGTTGAGCTAGAGCAATCCTCTATGTACCACGATCTCTGCGGGGTCGAGTTCCGCACTCGCCTTCGCATCCTACTAGCCGGGCGTGCAGAGGGCTGCAGTGGTCATTCACCAGAGTGTACCCTGAAGGACTCATCCACACCGCTGCAATCAGCGCTTCGCCCCTATCCGGCAGTGACAGCAACTCAAAGCAATCAAATATATTTTTCGAGAAATTGGAAGCGGGTGCGTGTCTTGGGCACGGCGGGTCGTGCCCCATCTCTCGACAGAGGGCACTGCACAGCTAAGGAAAGAACGGGTGAGTGGGGTCCAACTACGCGACAGCCGGCAGTAACCCTCAAGCCCCAAACGTCGGTATCTGCGTCTGTCGTACAGATTGAATGCAGAAGTGGAGCGATTGCCGAGTCTCTGGTGAATCGCATACCCAACGAATCTTGCGAGCACTGTTCACCATTGCAGCCGTTCAGGTCGCCGGTGGCCTGGCGTACTGCTCTACACGATCCCATGCTAAACTCGTCACAGATACAAAATGCGAGAAATCTGTTGCCGACAGTGAACGTGGGAATAACAAGTGATGCTGGTAGCACACTGTGCCGTAATCTTATCGCCTCGCACCCTACCGACTCCTTCACCAGAACTATACCGAAAGGGGGGAAGTCAAGCCTGTCCTCTCCCCAGCACGCGAGTGGCACTGCGCAACTGCAGTCCAATGCTTTCGGGTGCCCTTGTGACTCCTCCATCCCCGTGGATATGAGAAAGCAACCGACATACATATTTCTAATTACCCCAGCAGAAGTTGGACAAAGGTCTGCGCTCACAGAATATGCCCCATGTCTCATGGACGAGACTGAGTCCTTCGGGAATAATCTCTCGGTGCTGAAGAGCCGCACAAAATCCCTCAATTCCCCCTCTCTGAAGTACGCAAAGCGATCCGAGAAGCGCTCCGTTCTAGATGCCGTATTTCTCTTGGGAGAGCAAGTGAGTGCGCTGGAAACGCGCACTGCCTCCCTGGAGCTGCGCCAGGCACGGTGACCAAATCTCCTCCCGTCGGATCGAGATCGATTTCCGTTTCTCCTCCCGTATACATGCCGCTTCTCTCGGTGTGCCGCCTCCCCCGCTACCGCCTACTTCGGGTTGTGTAGCACACGCGGAGGGGCAAGGGAACCTTTGCCCTCTCTTTCCCTGTCATCCTTTACTGGGTGTCACAAGACCTCTTTTCTGTGCACTTGCTATATCTTCCGAAGAGCGTCGTATTGGAGATATCTACGAGGCTCATCTGTCGCCTCCATCGGTTGTGGCGCGCGGGACTCTGACCTCACCCCACGAGGCCGCCTGATGAATCGACTGGCACGGGACATGGGCCTGATTGACTGGGATCTGCCGACGAGCATCGACATCTTTCTGTTCTTTTTTTTTACCTCTTGTCCTTCCTCGGGATCATGATTACATCGCAGCCCCTCATCCTCTTCTTGCTGGTGCCGGCGGCGGTGGTGTATGGCCGCATCTTCGTGTTCTTCTGTGCAGCCAGCCGGGAGGTGCAGCGCCTCATCAACATATCCAACTCACCCGTCTTCAGCATCCTGGGCGAGGTACTCACAGGCCGCTGGACCATCGGCACCTACGGCCGCGAGCGCGCCATGATGCAGGAAGTACTGCAGCGCCTGGACGACCTCTTTGCGTGCTCCTACATGCGCTGCATGGGCAGTCGCTGGCTGTCCGTGCGCGTGGAGCTGCTCGGCAACGCCGCCGTGTCCGCACTTGCGCTTCTCGGTGTTCTGTCAAAGGGGCTGCCGTGGATGCACATGAACCTGGGCCTCATCGCACTCACCATCAGCAACGCGTCGTCCATCACAGCGGTGCTGTCTCGCTTCATCAGCGTCGGCGCGTCCGTGGAGGCGTCGATGAACTGTGTGGAGCGCGTGCTGTACTACACAGATAACGCACCCACTGAAGATATGACGGGAGACGACAGCACCGCTGAGGGACCCAACGACGGCCCACTGCTCGTGATCGACGGCAGCAGCGAGTCCGCAGCTCTCGAGACTTTCACGACGCGAACACCTGAGCCAAAATGGCATTGCGTCTTTCGACGAAGGCGCGTTTCCATCGAAGCCTTGCGTTGGGAACTGTTTTTTTTTTTTGGTTTTCCGTCATGCCGTGGAAGCCCGTATCGTCACCCGATCACGCACACTGATGAGTAGTTGGCGTCATTGTTTCACTCTCCTATCTCTTTTTTTTTCCTTTCTTCTCTCCCCCCTTTCAGTACACGCACACACACCTCTGTGTGTCAGTACCTTCGTGTTTGTCTGCAAGTGATGTATTGTTGAATTTGTTTTCCCCCGAGCGCTTTTTCGAAAGCACTGATACGTAACTCTATGTGCGTCTTTTTTTTGTTTTTTGTTTTTGCTAACCGCTCGTTTTTCTTGCACGCCGTCTCAGAAACTTCTCTGGGGAATTCGCTGCATTCCTTTTTCAGCTTTGAAACATGGCTGTGATGAGTAGAGAGTGTACACTTATATCTTTTGGTCTCCAGCCTTTTCCCGTATGTATTCTGTTGTTTTTTGTTGCTCATGGGTGACTGCAGTACATCTGATGAGCAGAAATAAATCTATAGCAGAGGAAGTATATATATATATATATATATATTCAGCGCTTTTTCCACAGAGAGCTCGAGAAGCCCCCACGTCTGCATCACATGATCGCCTGCACTAAGGGAGAGCTGTTGTAGTCTGACCTGTGAAGCTGAGTGCTGATGTCTCCGTGGCGTGAATCAATGGGGGTGGGTGACTGTAAACCTGCGACTACTTATCAGGTCGGGAGAAATCTGCTCTGTTTGGACTGATCGACTGGATATTCACTCGTGTAGTATCGAAGAAATCACAGTAAAGAAAAAGAGAAAATAAATGCAACAATTTCCCTCAGATCATTACCGCCCATGGCACATGCACAAGCGCGCACTCTTGTTAAAGCACGGCGGCGAACGCTTGGCGCGATCCCATCGCGGATAGCCCCACTCGGTGCAGCACATCTCCGTCATTTGTATGTCTCGAGTGTGTTCTCGCCTTGGATTTTTTTTTTCCCTCTCCCCCGTGCTCACTGCCTCGCCGCTCCATCCAGCTCACCTCTTACTCATATCTTTTTTTTTTTTTTCCTCAGCACACTACGCCTCCTATGAAGGCGTAGCTGCCATTTTTTTTTTTTCCTTCCTCGGCATTTCTTGTGTTCTCGTACATACATTGACAGCGCATGATCATTCTTTTCGAGTTTAGTTTTTTTTTTTTGCTTCTTTCCTGCATACCCTTACACGTTCAAGCCCAACATTTCACTCCTCCTGCCGCCTTGAGTTGATCCTGTATATTCTTCTCCTGTCGTGAATGTTACATCTTTTTTTTTTTGTTTCTGTGACTCTGTTATACTCGGACGAAACAAAGGCCCTTTTCAGTGCCTCAACCGCTGTCGATTCCCACCGCGCACACAGACCTTATATATACATATATATATATATATATATATATACCCTGTGCACACGTGCTCGTCTGACGTAGGCCTACAGGGCAAGTACATAAAACAAGCGCTCGTATAAATATATATTTATATAGAAAGTGAGAGGAAGAAAACTGGAGAAAGGCGGAGTGCGTGTCCTCCTTTGTGGTTCTCCGGTGGATGGAAGTGTGTACTCCTCCCCACACTCCACTCTGCTCTCACCGGTGATTCGCTACTCCTTAAATTTTTTTTCCGTACTCTACTGTTGGACAAACAGTCTTTCCTCTGACCTCACACCACGCCCTGGGTCCTCTTCGGTTGTCTCGCCGTAACATATAAACCCGACTCGCCATCCACCTCGGTTATTTACTCGCGCAGACTCCTGCAACACCGTCAGCACAGAAGCA
Source organism: Endotrypanum monterogeii (assembly GCA_000333855.2). Taxonomy (NCBI): domain Eukaryota; phylum Euglenozoa; class Kinetoplastea; order Trypanosomatida; family Trypanosomatidae; genus Endotrypanum; species Endotrypanum monterogeii. The sequence continues at coordinate 439,314 of CM007315.1, read as the reverse complement.
GCAGCAGCAATAGAAAGGGAAGCGGATAGCCAAGACCCCCCCTCCTCTCCTCTCCTCGTTCTCGCCCCTTTTTTTGTTTGTTTGTTTGAGAGCCCATCTTCATCTATGCAACGGTTACACACTACGGCGTCCGCCGCCTCCAAGGAGGGAGACGCGCAGCAAGCTGGACGTGATCCCTCATTCAGCGCAGACTGGGAGTTTGTGCACCCGCTTTATGGGGTGGAGCCCGCGTACGTGGAACAGCCGGAGGACCGTGCGGGCTGGTTCATCGGAAATCTCTTCCACACATGGTTAGGCAACCTTATGCAGCGCGCGGCACAGGAAGATCTCCCTATGAATGTGCTTCCACGGCCCATGCGCGGGTACCGTGCCTACAACGCTGGTGTGGCACTCTCCGAGGAGTTGCAGCGCCAGTGGGCGCGACGCCACGCATGGGACAGCCACTACGGCGCGCGCATCGGCGTGCGCTGGGACGAGGCAAGCGAGGGCGTGCTGCGCTGGGTCGGCGTGGTGCAGCAGTACAACACACCGGGGCAGCTGTACGCGGGCGTGGAGTGGCGCGTGGCGCCGTCGCGGCGTCGTAGCGGGTGTGTCGGCCGCTGCCTTGGCTGGCTTCTGTGCTGCCGGCGCAGCGGCCCCATCCTCGAGCATCGTCCCGGCTCGTATCACCGCGGCGAGATAGATGGTGAGCACCTGTTTGACCCTGTGGAGAACGAGACGATTGTGACGTTCGAACGGGTGGAGGATGTTGTGTTCCGGCTCGGGCGTCGGTGTAGAGAAAATTCCATCGCTGGGGTGACCATAGAGGACTCTCCGGATGAGCTGGATAGCAATAGTCAAAGCGCGTCACAGCGGAGTGACAAGGATATTCGCACCCCACCGGCGTGCATGTCTGTCACAGAGGCTATTGCTCGTGTGTTTTGGCGGCAATTAGTTCTTCTGTGCCCGCTACGCATAGTGGTCGAGTTCTCGGCGCTTCTCACGCCCATGGCTCTCGGGTGGTATATTCGCCTTCTACAGAGCAATACCGGGACGCCCTCGGCCGATGGCACTCATAACGCCACCAGTACCGCTGCGACTTCGAAATCATCCAGGCCCGCGGAGAATGGGGGTCCACAGGACACTGCGTGGACTGCACTGGCAAGCGTCCTGCTCCTCTTTTTCATTTCTCTGGTCAGGAGCCTCTCCCTTCACAAGTATCTTCAAGTTGTCTGCAGAAACTCGTTTTCCATCCGATCTGCCCTTTCCTCCTGCGTCGCTGCCAAATGTCTGCGCATTTCACCACGCGAGTTAAGGCGCCCCGACCTCAACCCTGGACGCATCGTCAATTTCATTGCCTCGGATGTTTCCAGCGTGGAGAGCATGATTTATGTTATGTGGATGACGCTGACTGTACCCGTTCAGCTATGTGTTACTGTGTTTCTGCTTTATCGAAGCATGGGCCGAGCATCGATCATCAGCCTCTTCATGCTCTTAATCTCCTTGCCGATACAGGCCATTCTCACAAAGATGACGTACACGTGTACCGTCGATATGGCGAAGCGATCTGACGCGCGTCTTCGCTTTGTTAACGAATTCTTGTCAGGTATCCGCTCCGTCAAGTTCATGGGTCTCGAAGACATTTTTGCACAAGAGATCGACAACCGAAGATCAGCCGAACTCCGTGCAGTGCGTCGATATCAGCTCATCTCCATCTCAAACTCAGTCGTCTGCCAGTGTGTCCCAAGCCTCACCTCGGCTGCGGTCATAATGGCCTACTATCTCGAGGGCCGCCCCATGTCGCCAGCGATCATCTACCCCGCGCTGTCCCTGCTCGGCCTCCTGGATACCCCGTTCGAGCTCATCACATATCTCATCGGCGTGTACTCGCAGTTCTTCGTGTCCATGAAGCGCCTCACCTCCTTCTTTGCTGCTGATGACGCACAGGCACGCGATATCCTGGAGGATATGACCTCACCAAGCGAAGCCCCCCAACATGCAGCGCTGCTACAACGCGCTACAGTGAGCTCCTACAAAGCTGTTAAGCTGCCATCACCTAACCCCAACAAAGGCGACTGCGAAGACGCCATCTACATCCTCAAGGCAGAGACACTGCTAGCGGACGTGGACCTTCGGTTGCCGCGCGGGCAGCTGACAGTGGTGCTGGGGCCGACGGGCAGCGGCAAGTCTACACTGCTGGACGCTCTCATCGGCGCGCTGGCGGTGACGCGCGGCCGCGTCGCGTGCTCGCGCAGCGTGGCCTATGTGCCGCAGCAGCCGTGGATCATGAACGCGACGCTGCGCGACAACATCGTCTTCTTCGCTGCGCCGGACCCGTCGGCCTTTGAGCTTGCCGTGCGCAGCAGCCAGCTCGCCGCAGACCTGGCGCTGCTGGCCGACGGCGCGGAGACGGAGATCGGCGAGAGGGGCATCAATCTGAGCGGCGGGCAGAAGGCGCGTGTCAGCCTGGCGCGCGCCGTGTACGCGGACCGCGACGTATACGTGATGGACGACCCGCTGTCGGCGCTGGGCGCGCACCCCGGCCACC
>CM007315.1:409809-428651 GCA_000333855.2 Endotrypanum monterogeii | reverse complement strand
TTGCCGCGCGGCAAGCTGACAGTGGTGCTGGGGCGGAGGGGCAGCGGCAAGTCTACACTGCTGGACGCTCTCATCGGCGCGCTGGCGGTGACGCGCGGCCGCGTCGCGTGCTCGCGCAGCGTGGCCTATGTGCCGCAGCAGCCGTGGATCATGAACGCGACGCTGCGCGACAACATCGTCTTCTTCGCTGCGCCGGACCCGTCGGCCTTTGAGCTTGCCGTGCGCAGCAGCCAGCTCGCCGCAGACCTGGCGCTGCTGGCCGACGGCGCGGAGACGGAGATCGGCGAGAGGGGCATCAATCTGAGCGGCGGGCAGAAGGCGCGTGTCAGCCTGGCGCGCGCCGTGTACGCGGACCGCGACGTATACGTGATGGACGACCCGCTGTCGGCGCTGGACGCGCACGTGGGCGAGCGCGTGATGCGTGAGTGTGTCTGCGGCGCGCTGGCCGGTAAGACACGCGTGCTGGCGACGCACCACGTCAGCGCCGCCGCCTACGCCGACCTGGTCGTGCTGCTAGAGAAGGGCCGTGTTGCCTTCCATGGCAGCTACGCTGCATACCAGCAGAAGTATCTGGCACGAAAAATCCATGAAGAGGGGGCAGAAGCAGATAACGATAGTGCCTCAGACCAACAGGATTCAAAGGCCCCAAGTAACTCTGCAGACCAGAAAACGATCGACCTGGTGTTAGGGGAACCTTCCGCTGCGGAAAACGCAACAGAGACTGCGTCTGAAGCGAGCGGGCACACGGAGCAGAATAAAGGAAAGCTGATAGCCGAGGAAGAAAGACTTAAAGGATCGGTACAGTGGGCCGTTTATGTCCGCTGGATGGAATCCTGCGGTGGAGTGGGAGTTTGTGTGGGTATCATGGCACTATATCTCGCCACAGAGGTGATCATGGTGTCACCATCCTTATGGCTTGCAGTATGGTCCACCAATTGGCTTCCCATCTCTGCTACACAGTGCAGCTTCATCTATATTGCCCTCTCTTTGTCGAGTGCGCTCATAACGCCACTTCGTTACTGGGTCTCCATGACCGTCATGCGGCGAGCCAGCCTTCAAATGCACCGAGCGCTTATCCGGTCCGTTTCTTGCGCCACGCTGCAGTTCTTCGACACGACACCGCTCGGCCGAATCATCAGTCGCTTCGCGAACGACATGAGCAACATCGACAGTGACCTGCCTGGCAATTTTTTCTATCTCCTTTCGACCATATCCAGGTTCTCCTCGACTGTAACAACGATGATAGCAACGCAGGTCTTTGTTGTGGGAATGCTGGTACCGTGCATGGTCGTGCACTACTACCTTCTGAAGTTCTACACACGCGCCAACCGAGAGATTCGCCGCCTCATTAATCGAGTCAACTCCCCGATGCTTTCCGTGCTTCAAGAGGCGCTTGGGGGTCGTTCGACGGTGAAGGCGTACGGAACGGGACCGGCGGTAATCCAAAAGGCCCTTCGTTGTGCAGATGTCGTGTATAGCTGCTCCTACCTGCAACTCGGCGCGGAGCTGTGGTTGTCGGTGCGTATTCAGCTGCTGAGCACACTCATCACTCTTGCGGTAGCTCTGGGTGCCGTGGCTGCTATGCAACTCTCCTTTCTGCCATCCCATACTGGCCTCCTGTCGCTGAGTCTCACCCAGGCTCTCGAGATCAGCAGCCTCTTCGCCGGTATCATCTCTGTTCTGGCCTCTGTAGAAGCAGACATGAACAGTATTGAACGCGTTCTACATATGGCAGACAACAGTGAGCAAGAGGATCTTCGAGAGGCCCTTGCAATTGAGGTGAACCGTATCAATGATACCCCAGCACCCACAGCTCGAACATCTGCAGACGACGTTGTGGAGCGTGCCACATCGCCAAGTCTTCTTGTCTCGAGCTCGCAGCCTTGCATTGATCAAAGAAGCGACACACAAATTGGATCGATTGTCTTCGAGCACGTAGACATGCGGTACCGTCCGGGGTTGCCGCTGGTGCTGCGTGACGTGTGCTTCGCGGTGGCGCCGGGGCAGAAGGTCGGCGTTGTGGGGCGCACGGGCAGCGGCAAGTCTACGCTACTGTTAGCCTTTCTGCGCCTGGTTGAGGTGTGCGGCGGCCGCATGGTGGTGTGCGGACGCGACGCACGCGACTACGGTGTGCGTGAGCTGCGCCAACTCTTCTCGATGATCCCGCAGGATCCGCTGCTGTTTGACGGCACGGTGCGCAGCAACGTGGACCCCTTTGGGCACTGCGACGACGCGGCGGTGTGGCGTGCGTTGCGGCAGGTAGGAATGGAGGAGCGCGTGCGCGACGTGGCGGGTGGCCTGGACGGGCACGTGCAGGAGGGCGGTACGAACTACAGCGTGGGCCAGCGCCAGTTGATGTGCCTTGCGCGCGCGCTGCTGAAGAAGGGCAGCGCATTTCTGCTCATGGACGAGGCAACGGCAAACGTGGACCCGGCGCTGGACCGCCAGATCCAGCGCACCGTGCAGCACATCTTCCGCAGCTACACCGTCGTGACCATCGCGCACCGCCTGCACACCGTCGCCGCCTACGACGTCATCCTGGTGATGGACCAGGGCCGTGTGCTGGAGTTCGGCTCGCCGCGCGAACTGGTGGGGCGTGAGGGGTCTGCGTTCAGCACGCTCGTGAAATCTTTGGGCCACGATGCGGAACAGCTGTTTCACGACTCAATGCGCAGTTTTTCTTCGGATTAATTCATCTTAAGGCGCTCAAACCTCGACTGAATTTGTGTGTGTGCTTGTGTGTGGTGCTGAAAGAAGGAGGGGGAGAGACTGACCGATTTTTTTTTTTTCGCTGTGGTCACGCGTTCGGTTCCCTTCAATTTTTTTTTCTCTTTCTACTCCGGCTAGGAGAGGAGAGTTGCACTCAAAGGCCCTGCATCAGGCAGGAGAGGGAAAGGAAAAAGTCTATGCCTGTATTGATGTCTCACGCTTGCACAAAGGAGATCACTTTATCTTCGCGCAGTGAAAGAGGGAATTCGTTTTCCAAAGGTTTACGCGCAATGGCACTGACAGTATCGCACCTTTTTGTGTGCTGTTTTTGAATTTGTTTTAAATGTTTTCGAGTTTTTTCGAAGCTCGTTAAAAAAAAAAAACATAGAAATTGCCTTCTGTACATCTCTCACCTAAGATCGGCCTTCTCCCTTTCCCTGATTTCCTCAGCGCATCAGAAGCTCGGGATAGGGTCTTTCTGGTTCAGCCCAAGGACATAAAGATGCCATGATGCGTGTTCTCGTAGTTTGTATCGCACGCGAGCCCCTCCCAAGCGCAGATTCTCTGTCATTACCCCCCCCGCAAATATGTATGTCGTAGATCTAACACCGATTCTTACTCCTACTACCCTGTTACCTTCGCACATATACCACGTATACTCGTCGCCCGATCGGATAAGTAAGCGCAGCAGTAAATAAGTGGAACGTAATATTTATGTCGGGGGACATGAAATCTGCAACTCCTCCTTCCTCCTTCTTTTCGACGACTGTTTCCCGTTTTTCCTCAACTATTATTCGCACAGTCTTTTCCAACAACAACAAAAAAAGGTTTCTGTCTTCAATCGCGCCTCTATCCGACACTAACCGGATTCGCCCACACATTTCTCTTATTGTATACCTGCAAAGGTCGACACTGCACAATAGCACAACCAACGGTGCCAACTCATAATTCCCATCTGCTTCCTTACATAGATAAATATACCTTTCCGAGTGCGCGCGGGAAAGAAAGATCTCCACACATCTTTTCCCAGGGACAGCAGGGGATAATAACAAGCTCCTAAAGGCGTCGGATTATTTTTTCGTGTGTGCATTTGTGTGCGCGTGCTTTACATGTGTTTTCCCTTCCTTTTCCCCTTGCTTGGCTCCTAAGCTCTACTTCGGTGAGATATCCGCTCCTACACGAGCAGTATAGGGACGTTGGTATTGTCCCCCTCCCCCTCTTCCTCCTGCGTCTTGTCTCAGCGACCTTGCGACCCCTTCCTCGCTTCAGCCAATATCACGTCGCCGATTGGCACACTCTCGGCGGCAATATATTGTTTTTTTCGTATAATCTCTCGCATATTCTCCCTCTACAACGCCTGCCTACCCCTCCCCCTTCATATACACGCGTACACATTTATGTGAACCTTACCCCATTCGAATAGTGCAACATCGGTCGATAATATATTTATTTATATATATATTTATTTATATCGATATTGCATATCTGTATCGATTTATTGGAAAAAAAAAAGGAGTGTCTGGGTGTATATGTGTACGTGTTTATCTTGTCGTTTCCCTTGTGTGTATTTTTCTTTTGTTCCTCTCCGTTTATTTTGTTTGTTTGACACGTGTGCGCACACTGGTACGTGCACTGTGTTATCCCCACACACACGCAGACGCGTTTTCAAACATACATCGATTTTAGCTTTGTTTCGTGATCATTAGTCGACACTCGCCTTCACTAGCGGCGGCCCCACTTTGCCCCGCTGATTTACTGAACACCTTGTATAACTATATATATATATATATATATACACCCTCCTTTTTATCTCCAACTGCCCCCCCCCTCCCCCCGCCCTCGCCCGCCCCACATATTTTTTTCCTCCCTGACCGTCTCCAGATTTACAACAACAAAAATTCTGTGCACACACTGGCACACTACTCCAGCACAATGCACGCCATCATGAGGGAGAACTCGCCGAAGAGTTTGAACCATCTGGAGGAGGCGCTTCACCCCTCCACCGGGACGCAGCATTCTGTAACCGGTAAGATCAGCAATATTGCCCATGTTCGTGTGTCTGTCAACGATCTAGTTGCCTTCGAATATGTCGGTGAGAACACCAATGAGTGGAAATGGGGACTCGGCACTGTCGCCGCCATTCCCGGTCCACGTCTCGTGCAGCTGATGCTGTGGGCAGGCAGCAGTGGAGACACACCGCCCGAGGATGCGCCTGTATCAAATGCTGAACGCGAAGAGGCAGTGAAGCAGCTGAAGGAGATCGAGAAACGGCGTCAGGAAGCAGAGAAGGAGATGGAGGATCTGAACAAGACGCTCACGGTGCAGCAGGCATACTACAATGAAAACCGTGCTGCCTACGAGGCGGAAGCCGCCCGAGCGGAAGAGGCTGCGGCGGAGGCGAAGGAGGAAGTGTTGAACCTGAACGAAACAGACTGGCGTGAGATTCGAAGCTACGTGAAGCCACCAGAAATTGTGAAACTTGTGACGGAGGCGTTACTGCTCATCCTGGGCGAGCGTATTGTAGACTGGAATTATACCCTCAAAGTGATCCGGCAACGCACCTTCTCGAAGCGCCTGCAGGAATTCGACCCTCAGAGCATCTCCCTCGCAACACGCCGTCGTATTCGCAAGGAATACTTCTCCAACCCCCGATTTACCCATAGAGACTCGATGGAGGGAAGTCGTGCGCTGGGCATTGTGCAGCGCTGGGTGTCCGCGCAGCTCGCCACCAACGAGGCGAAAGTAGACATCATGGAATTTGAGAAAGCACGCTCCCGCGATAAGAACCAGATAGAGATCCTGGAGAGCACGCTGCGTCAGCGTCGGAACGATGTAGAGGGATACAAGGAAGAGGAAACGCGGCTCAGAAATAAGTTGGGGGACCATTCGATGCGACTCGAGTACGACAAGCACATGCGGCATTCCCCGAGAAATTCTTCTTCAGTGCGTAAGAAGTTCGGTATGGCCAAGACCGTGCTGAGTCCGAGAAATGGGAATCCTGGTAAGGATACGAATGGCGCGCGGCCTCGCGGTCGCCCGGGTGCGCCGCCGCTACACGAGAACGTGCATGGTTCTTCTCGCACGTGGGCCTTCACCGAGACGACTACAATCATTCTTCACAGCAGCATTCTTGTCAACTACGACAGGCCCGCGTCGACCGTAGTGGTTCTGACGCCTGAGCAGGTAGAGCAACTGAGAGAAGCTCTGAAATCTCGCGCCGTGTTATTCGCGGAGCAGCAACGCACAGATGACAAAATCCAAGACATGGAGAACGGCTTGGAAAGCCTTCGTAGGGTTCTAGCCGACACGATGCAAGAGCTAGCTGACGCCAAGGTATCTCTGGCGGCACACTCCGCTGAGCTTGCGGCGAAAGACCGCGAAATCGCGGACATCACAAAAGCTGCCTCCCCCTCGGCGTCGCCGGTAGATACAAACAAGAAAGGGCTAACTTTTGTGCCTGAGCTAGCGGAGGAAACTTCAGATAATGAGAGAGATTTAAATGCGCCTCCCACCGCGCTAGAAGCTGGGGAGAAACGAAAAAAAAACAGAAACAAAGGGAGCGCCAGTAGGCGAGGCGGTCTTGGTGATGTCGAGCTAGAAAAGGAGCCCGTAATGAACATAATGCCCCTCAACGAAACCACAGAGGCCCTTTATCACGCGGGAGATGACCGTCAGCTAGCGAAAATTATTGAGAGATTAGAAAAAGAGATTCGCATCTTGCGCAGTGAATCCGAGTCTGCAAATTTTGTACTGCATGGAGTTGAAGACATGATCCGTGCCGCCCCGGAGCTGCAGCAGTATATCAAAGAAGATGAATAACGATATACTTCTGTATTGTTGTATACTCGCTTCTGACAGTTGCAAAAGTGAATCAAAAAAAAAAAGATTTAGTTTTTTCGTTGTTGTTGCTGTTTCTTACACCAACGATTGTTTCGAATTATATATTTATATATTGAATTTCTCTTACCCCCCCCTCCTCCTCCGAATTAAAGACAAAAAAAAAGAAAACAAGACACATATTTACATACACACACACACACACACACAAAACTCTTCGTTATTGCTGGTTGTTGCTGGTCAAGAAGCTGCGCTCACTGTTTTGATGTGATCACTGAGATAACCTTTTCTTAGGCCAAACCTCTTTTTTTTTCTTTTTTTTAGGATAGCCCCTTGTTTCATTATTTCTCTAGTTACTTTTTTTTTGTTGTTTGTTTGTTTGTTTTCGCATGGAAGGCGGTGGGGAAAAGCTTGGCGGTAGTCAAACATATCTTCAAGTCTTGCCAACCGTGGGTAATTTTTTTTCTTTCTTAGAAGGAGTCTGCTGTGTGTGTGTATGTGTGTGTGTGTGTATGTGTGTGTGTGTGTGTGTGATGTGCTCTTGACCAAATCACAGAGAGAGGGCAAGAAGAATCAAATGGGGAAAATCGTCCACAGGGGGGCAGAAGAGAATCCAGTGCTCAGCGTCGTGGGACCACCAGTCGGAGCATCTCTCACGAGCACGGACTCGACTTGTTTGTTTTTGTTTCGACCCAAGCCCCTATCCCAATTGCCTCCACCATCATGACGACAGAGCTTCCTGTGGGTGAGCGATAGAGACACGCGCGCTGATTTTTAAGGCGGTAGAAACCTGAGAATGAGCGATGTGTTTTTCTATCCTCCAAGATCCCCACCGCCGGACCCGTCAAGCAAACCCGCTGGCACGTCAGTCCCCACGTACGCGTATGCGTGGATTGAATGAAGTGGACGCAAAACAATTCTTTTTTTCTCTTCTCCAGCCTCTATGGTCTCCTCTGCGTCGTGTGTGCCTCAAGCGAGTAGCTATGTATTTTTTTTTTTTATCACTAGCGCTCAAAACAGCACAGAAGGTGGGCATTGACCTCATACACGTGGGCAAAAGAAAAAAAAACACTACCCCGTATACTTCAGCAGACGACCATGCGATCATACGTGAAAGATGGTACTTGGAATAAACAAAAACCACCAAAAACATTTGTACTCACGCTGCGGCATCAGGTAGCATCCGCATCCGATATACTTCTCCTTATCCGCATGTTGTTTTATTTTGAGTGTGGCCTGCTTCGTCGTCGCCCTCCCCCTTGTCTCAGACCCACCACACACACACACTTTTTTTTTTCGTTTTGCTTATTTTCGCTATTATGGGGAAGAAAAAGAAATTACCGCACGTGAACAAGACCCCCCCCTCCGCTCTCCCCTCCTCTCCCCTCAACCCCGCCCCCCCCCCAAAAAAAAAAAACGCCTCTGTAGTGTGTGTCACTGCTTATCATTATTTTTTTTTTATGTGTAATCAGTCGTGAGAAAAGAATAGAAATTGCCGTCATCGGATATTCGTGAAAAGGAGAAGAGATGCGAACAGGGAACGGCCTTCACTGCAGAGGAGGAGGGGTAGAGGAGAAATCGAAGCACTTCGTTTATCGATCATATCGACCAAACCACGAATACTCTAATCGAAAGGATGTGTCTACATATAAAACGGCAACAGATCGTAATTGCCCCATAGGTGACGATGCATGGATTTGCTCACCTCCTCTTCCTATCCGGAGTGGGATCCTTGCTTGAGGGGGGTGGGGAGGGTCAGGTGACGTAAATCAACTATCTTAGCTCACAAGGACCCACAGACGTCATGCCCTAGTTGACGACGACAACGATACACATGCATCCATCATCGTTTTACTTGGCTCCCTTTTTTCCCCTCTTCTATCGCCTCACCACCACCCCCCCCACACACACACGGACCCCTGCCCCAACTGCACGTCACGCAGGAAACATTGGCGGGGTGGTCAGCCCTCTGCTGTACTATTTGTTGGCGGTTTTCCTCGTATTTCCTCTCCGCCCCTTTTTTTCCCCTTTCGTGTGTGTCCTCTTGACCTCTCTTTCCCTTGAACCTCCAAAGGATGCATCCGCACACGGTGACTCGTGCGCGTACACAAGTGAGCACAACGCCGTGCAAGGCCATTGTGTTCTTCACTTCAGAGAACCGAACTCACTTCGTCCTCGGCCTGGTCGCCTCTACCGCCGTTACGACTCCAGAAGACGGCACCGACTTTACCTTTGTTCAGCCACGCCCTATTATTCTTCTCACTCCTCCAAGATCAGAGGATGAAATAAAGAACGGTGGTGCTGTGAAAGGACGCCTGGTCGATATCTCCGATCCCTGCGTTGCAAACCTCAGTACAGCCCCTTTATCGTCTGCGCCATTAGAGCACCACCACAGATATGCACCCCCGTCCCTGACGGGCGCTGGCACTAACGCCGCGATAACAGACGAAGAACTTCAAGAAATGCGAGAGCACCGTGATGGTCTCAAAGCCGATATGGAAACCAGCAAAGCGCGACTACGGGAAATTGACGGTCTTCTTCAAAAGAATGTGCGAGAAGAAAGCAGTGATGCACGAGCTGTCTCTACACCGAGCCCGCCTCGCGGAGCGTCTCCGTTGAGGGTGCATCCCAATGCGGGTCGAAATACTGTCGATCGCGCAGAGAGGGCTGCAAGTGCTGCAGAAAAGAAGTTGCTGCTCGCACGTTCTGGACTTCGAACGGTAAAACCACAAGCATGGATAGAACTGCAGCGACGCCGGCGCAGTTCTTCTTCGCAGTCGCTGATCAGCCTGATAGAAACCGCTGCAGTGCCGATGCACGACAGCGCCTGTGCTTTGTTTGAAGATGTAGTGGCGCAGGCAACCTCCCTGCCAAAGCGACTGATGTCGGTAAAGTCGACGGCTGTCACAGTAGAGGACACGAAGCGTCTACTGCGCTTTTTTAAAGTGTGCCCGGCTGTCGATGTTGTTAGGGAGGAGCACAGAGCTGCCGCGCCGCTTTACCGGTGGGTCGACGGACTACTCAAAGCTTCACAGGCACAGCGACAACTGAAGACGGTGCAGAGAACACTCGTGACAACACGCCCACAAGGCTCTGCGTCTGGGCGACGGTCCAAGACGACGAAGTCACCAGATCCTACACCGATGTCATCGATCCATTGTGGCCGCGTGGCAGTGGAAGAGCTCCAAAAGGAGCGCGAGGATCAAATGGAGTACGTGCAGATGGCAGAAGAGGAACTGGCTGCCGTTGATGCACTCATATCCGAGGCCGAGGCGCTGGCGTCCTCTTCTCTTCATGGCGCACACGACCCATTGTCAAGCACAAAGGCCACTACGCTCGCATTGATGGTTCCAACGTCGTGGGTGATGTGCACCTTGCCGGATGAAGAGTCAGAGCGAATAGTGCCATACGCGGAGCATCCGTGTCATGACGAAGTACTACTATCGAATGGCTCAAGTCAATTCCTCTTAAGAGTCATGTTGGCTCCCGCTGCAACAGCGGCGGCTGCCTCGAGCACACCCCGGGGACCTCCTTCTCCTGTGGTGTGCCCTGGCAAGAAGATCAGAGGACCCTCTGAAAGTGACAAGAATCGTAGCACCTCCTTCGACAACGCCGATGTGTCTCAGCTCACTAGAGGCTCTCAAAACACCCCACGAAGTGCGTCGACCTCGTCTGCAAGTGTGCGGAACAGAGCCCTTGCCTCGACAGCCACGCCCCCCTCTGGAGGGCGGTCTGGTGAAGATACGGAGGAAAAAATTAGACTGCTCGAAGCCCGCCTCTCCGCTGCTCTTCAGCATAACCCAAGGGAGGCGGAGGTGCAACTGCTACGTGATGAACTGACTGCAAAGCGCACCGAGCTGCATCGAGTCATGGAGGAGCGAGACCGACTCCTCCAGGATCGGTATGAAAAAAGTTTTTACTACGTCTCTAGCGTGCGGTGCGCCACGTCCAACACCGCGCTAGGGGGGGGTGGGGGTGCATGTAGTTCGGGGCCAGGAATAAATCTGGGCCAATCCTCAACCCCGCGTGAAACCGTGGACCGCAGCGTCGTTGAAGAACTTGAGCATCAGCTGACGGCCGCGCATCAGCGCATATCTGAGTTACTCATCGAAACTAGCCGATCGCGTCGTGGATTGCCCTCTCTGACTGACTCCACGAAAGCACCGATAGCAGACCAAAGCAGCAACAATGATGCTGACATGCAGGGCAGTCCCTCGCCCAGCTTTGCGCGCCAGAAGCCATCAACAGAGGATGTAGAAAAAGCATCTCTTCCTTCGGACGCCATACGGCGGCATCCGTCACCGAAACTCATGTCTGAGTTGTCTGCTCAACACGCCCCCGAAACGGTGACGCGAGAAATGTATGCTGACCTAGAGGCTCGACTGCGTGGTGTCTCCGCAGAGCTGGAAACGAGAAAACAGCAGGCGCAACGGCTGGAGGAGCAACTCAATGATGTCCTGCATCGCTGCAGTGAGGCAGAGCACACCGTATCAGCCCAGAAACAAGAGCTCAAAGAAGTTTGGGAAAGACTTGAGGTCGCAGAGGCTCTCGCTGAGGAGCAAAGCCTGCTTGCTCGACAACATCTCATTCTTGATCAGACTCACCTCTCGTCTCGCCCGCAGCAGCAGGAACAGCGACACAGCCTTTTTGCGCTGCTGCCACCTACGTCAAGTTCAGAAGATTCCAATTTTACAAAAATCAATGCATCTACTCCCGTGCCTTCAAGTACAGAGGTATCCGAGGAGCATCCCATGCGTGGCAAACATGGCCGCTTGCTTAATGGCCGACCCTCTGGAATCCTCGATGCGACGACGACAGTGCAGCCCAGCAAAGATGCTATTAAGACTACAACCAATATCGGCATGTACCATACCACAGCATCTGGACAGACGACAGACTCCTCCACACATAACCCTAAAACGGTGCTTCCCCCTGATAGCGTTAATGGCTGCGCTGCAGTGACAGCCACCTCGGCTTCTGGTGTAGCGGACTACCTTTCCCTTAACCCGTACAGCGTCAGCTCCTCCATTCTTCAATCACGGCCCGTGGAACAGCTGAGTATGATCGAGCTTCGGCACGAGGTACATCACCTCCGTGAAGAAGTAGAGCGCCATCATTCGGGAGAGCTTCGATTGGCGATGGAGGTTCAAACCCTACGCGAGAAGCAGAAGGCGGAGCATAAACGCCGTCGTGACGCATGCCAGGCTCGCATGCAGATGCTTGCACGCATGCAGAGCGACATCACAGATGCTATTGACACATCCACAAGAGATCTACAAGATATTCCTCTTGTACTGGAGCGCAGTCGTCTGGAAGCGAAAGCACTCATGGAAAAGCACCGAAAATGACAAGACGAAGCTCCTTTGCTCTCTTTCGGGCTGGCCGGCAGCGTGAGCACTCATGCACCTCTGTACCTGAGTGCTCGAGCGATGGATGGAATTAGCTAACCTCTCTCTGTGTACTTGATCTGGCTCCGCTTACTAGTCAACTCGTTCGTGCTTCTCTCCCGCTCCCCCCAACTCCAACCCTACACATCTCCCTTACCCTGACGCTGTCGGGTGTAGCGTTAAGGAAGAAATGAAACGTATCGCTGAACCAACAATGTGTCTTCTTTTTTTTACTATCTTTTTTTCTTCTTTGGAAAAAAAAAACATTAATTAGCATGCAAGTAAGTAATATATATATATATATATATATATATATATATATGTAGAGAGATGGAGGGACCTTCCTTTCTCCCCTTTCCCTAGATTGAGTTTATCTTTTTTCAACGACAGATACAACATGTGATGTGCCTCTTCCCCTCGCGTGCACTTCTCTCTACTGTTTTTTTTTTTTGCCTCCCCTTTCCCTTCCGCACCACCCCCTCGCTGCATCAACCTTGACCGTATTATGCCCGCACCCCTACCCCGGCCTTCCTTCACAAGAGTCGGCCATGCAGAAGAAGCACTCATCCGCAACCCCCACCGCTCCCTGCCCCCTCTCCCTTACGCATACTCATCCCACCTGGTGGCGTTCTTGTGAATCTGCATCACCGCCCGGGAAAACCCTGTTTGATGGTGATTTGTTGCTGTTGTTTTTCGCAGCATCTTGCCCTACCGTCCCCACCCCACTGTTGCTGACGCTGTGTGAGTCCCGCGGCTTCTCTAGTGACCTCCTCCGTCGTCTGGGTCTCGTTGACACATACGGGTGACGCACTCGCCAGACTCAATCATGTCCCTCTGCTCCCCCCTCGAGGGTAAAAAAAAAAAGAAGCCGGTTGTATGAAACGCTCAACTCACGAGAAATCAACTCGAGATAGGCCGAAAAAGAATTCTCAGGATAAATTATTTATTCCGATAAGCGTCGACAGATGTGATATGCATCACGGTGACACCTCAGTCAATCCGAACCAATCCTTTGCTAACGACGCGAACGCACAGGATCAACAAGACAACCCGGTGAACATTAGTAGTGGTATGATCACCTCCATCAGCATTGGATGCTGTGCGTCAGACTCCGAGTCCACAGAGCCTCGGGGTGCACTTCCGAGAAGCCTATCGCAGCATGGTCAGGTCAGTAGAAGCTGTCTCCTGCAACAAGCGCAAGAAAAAAAATTAGAAAGCAAGAAGATGTGCGATACGCCAATGCAATCACTCGAACGAGACAGTGCACCCGTTGCAGACCCACCAAACTCGCCAATCAATGGTGTAGACGCAGGCTCGTTGACTACTACATTCCCCGCTGCTGACCCACCTGTGGCCTCGTCATCTCCACTGAAAAACGAGTACCAGGAAATAATACAGCTACCCAGCATCAAGTCCCTTAAAACGCTACGCAAGTCGGACCACCTACTGAGCTCCTCTGCGCCCGTCCTCGACAGCAGGAACTCCATGACAGCGGTATCTATTCCTCCCACGAGAGGGAACACATCCGGCAAAGCACAGTCGCTATTTTCATCCCCGCAAAGGCTGCTTTCCCTGACGCAGTCGTCTCTCTCCAGCACCCCTGCAGCGGGGAAGCCCTACCCCAACTTTCGCTCTCCGCTTCCCGGTACCAGTATGACGACGCCGCCAGTAAAGCCTCTCGGCAAGACATCGATGTCCTCGTTGACAAACTTGTCCATCACGAATACATCGACAAGATATGGATCAACTTCGTTAAAGTCGATTCACATTCCGGACATGTCCTTCTGCCCACCCTCCCCGCCACCCCCACCGGCGAGAAAGATGTCCTCTCCCGTGTTCACTGCGACGGAATCAAAGCAGAAGCAGCGCACATTTTTTTTCTACTCTCTCAGACGAGGCCGATGCGCAGGCAAATCAGCGAACGACACGTCTTGTGGGTGTATGCCTGTGCAGTCGAGCAACAGCGATACAGTCGACTCGATAGACACTCACCTCAGTGCTCTCAAGGCCACAGACGTAAGCAACACGAACAGCCCTACTGCCTCCAGTTCCCTGAAGCTTGACACCACCTGCGAATACCGCCACGCAGCCACCGAAGGCAATGTGGGCGGTGCTCACGATCATCGACGTGACTCCGAGGCGACTTTGTGTGGAGCTACTGCTGAAACACCCCCGTGCGCACAGAGCGGCGTGTCAAATGTCTCAGCCGAGGCGATCACTCTGCCACCGAAGACCAACTCCTCTTCACTTGACGTTCACGTGGAATCTGTGAGAAGGCACATACGTGTCACGAATGGCGTACACGGCGACCACAACGAATCGAGTGACGCGGAGGAGGTGCCCTCTTCTCGCATCTCCACCCTTTCACGCCGCCTACTGCGCTCCGACTCGCATTTGACGACTCTGCGCACCTCACTCAATCTCCTCAGCGACGGCAGCTTCATCCCAAACATCCTTCCGCGACCGATGAGCCGTCATTCATCTTCTCTATCACTAGCTCAGCAAGAAGCTCTGCGTCACACACCGTCCTTCTACAGCCGCGCACACTCGCCGCCGCCGCCACCGAGCCTGAGGGAGTCTGCGACGTCACAAAAAAGCCGCTGTGGGCCCCATGCCAGGAGCAGTACACCAAACGTGCGCGCTGCAGCTCCTGGCACCCATTCGGCAGGCGATATATCTCCTCTCAGCCCCCCCACAGAGATCATTATTGAAGCGCCTCCCCCCGTTAATGTCAACAGTGAATCAAAGGCGCCTTCGTCGACAAGAAGCGGTGACCATCAATTCCCATCGGATGGGGATAAGAAGGATAGCGTGTTGTTGCCAACTTTTTCGAAGCGCAGGGTGACGACCAGCGTTTCTGCAGCGTTGCCAAGCGGCCCCTCGATCCCAGTCCGTCATAGCACCTCTACAACTCACCAAGACTCGGCGGAGCAGGAGTTCAGCGGTGTATCGCTAGGGTCAGGGGCAGCTGTATCTCCGAATGCGCTCGGATCACCTCCTGGTGACTGGCCCACATCCGCGCACCTGCAGCCTCGCACCCCATCCCCACCGACGAAGACGCCGGTAAGGGAAAGCAAGGAGAATGACCCAGTCTCCTCAGCGGGCCATGACCTGCCGAGGAACACGTCTCCAAAAAGCGCCCCCGCTCTCGGCGAAGCCGCTGCCGTCGACTACGATGACCTCTACATGATGTACCCTCCGTCTTTCAGAAGAACAAAGCTACAGCACTACATCGCAGCCACCCTCACACCCCTTGAAGGCGTTGGTGCCGTTTTCCCAGATGATAAGGCACAAACTCAGCAACAGCAGCAGGAACCAAGCAAGATGAGCAACAGCACTCCGAACTGCATCGTGATCAGCCCCACAAAGCAAGACGATGTCTCCCCTAGCCTATCTGAAAGTGCGGTACGGAATCACTTTGGCGCGCGTGTTGACGCGTCTTCAGAAAGCGCTTCTAAAGGCGCGGATGCCAGAGTGGTCGAGCCTGCCGCCACCCCTGTGCCACCTGCAGAGAGAAGGTCAAAACCAGACGACGAGCACATGACTCGACCACCTCACTCTCCGTGTGTGGTCAGTGTGTGCATCGACACAGACAATGACAATGTCGTTCGTAAGACGTGCAGCACTGATTTGGTATCAGTACGCGCATCTCCAGAGCAGCAGGACACGTCTTGTGAGGGGCCCTCACCTGTGACTACATCACCGAGCGTGACTTTGAACAACCATGTCACCTCTGACACCACCACCACCCTTCCACCCCTTTCATGCGCACCTTCACCTCCAGCGCCCGATAACACTGTGGTGCCGACGCCGTTCCTCCTGTCTCCTTCAGCACCAGCCACAGCACTCCCTGCTAAGCTGTCAATCACACAGCCGGGTCCCTCCTCGGAAGATAATGCCGACGACGACGACGACGACGACGACGAGGATGAGGACGATGAAAGTGAGGATGAAGAAGAAGAAGATACCAGTCACCTGCTGATGGGTTTCTGCCCCACAGGCTTCGACGCCCGTCGTGGGACTCGCAACGGCAGCTCCATAGTGTTCTATCTCCAAGATGGGGATAGTCTTAACAGCCTGGACGTTGTTGTGACCAAAAACCGCAACGTATGCTTGACGACCTCGGCTCCAACACCGCTGATTTCCTTTTTATCAAATTCACTGAACAAACCCCAGTCTCCCGAGTACTCAATGCTAAGTGAGAATACTGGAGAAGAAATCTGCAGGCGCTACGCGCGGCCGCGCGTCACCTTGGACCCCTACGTAATCGAGAGCACACATCTGTTGAGCCAAGATTCATTAACTCGCCCCATCAACAGACCTGCCAACTCCCAGGCGAAAACAGACTGCGTCTTTGGCTCTGAGTTCAATATGTATGGCTTTTTGCTGGATGCGAGCACCTCCAGCGTGGCACCAAACGCGAGCTCGACAGAGTCGAATAGGGCGACAGGTGCACACACGGCGTCTGCGTGGCCGGATGCTCTGTTTCCCGCCTGCGTCTCCTCCAGCATCTTTCTCGGGACCACCGCGCGCTTCGCCCCTGACAAAAGCAAGATGCACCGCCCGATAGAAAACACGTTCGGGCACACCAAGGCGCGACGCCGTGCCCGCGCGACTGTCATAGCGGCCGCCCTGAATACAGAAGGCTGTAAACCCGACGCTAATGTGGACCATACCGATGTGTACAGCGAGGAGAATGTCTACGGCGATGTGTACACAGATGGCAATGGCGATGAGTGGTACTGGGAAGAGGTGGAGGACGAGGAGGAGGAAGAGAGCCTCAGCGATACAGAGGACTCTCTTATCAGCGCCAGTGCACGAGAAAATCATAGCATCAAGGCCGACCTCGTCTCTAGCGACAGCACTTCCACCCCCTCCAACTTGGCATCAGCATGACGCCCCGGCTTCGAATGCACGCACCTCTTTACGCGGTTGTGTAGATGGTTTGAGTCTGAGACGCCCTGCACCGATCTCTGATGACGAAATACCCTTCAGCATGAGCTATCGGTGATGAGGGATTGGGTGTTAACGATGCACTCTATTGGAGCATTTCCGTACGTCCTCTTCTGTCCCTGCCAACGCCAAGTCACCGCTGCGGGTGTGATCATAGGGCCCCGTCCCCACGCGTTCCTCTCACTCACAGTGGTGCCTCCATCGTCGTTGGCGTCTTGGCCCCTGCATGGTGCTGCCTCGCAGCCTCCTGCACGAGCAAACGGATCTGCAGCATTCATTTCCCCCGGTGAAGCGTCTATACGTCGTGCCCACTCTTCCCTCATCCCTGGCGGTGCGGGGGGAGGGAGGGATGGTCGAGGCAGTCCCCAGATAACGTGTGTTCACGGCTTGTTCTCGTCTCGTCTAAGCACTCAGTCTCACCCACGGAGCCATGTGGATTAAGACCTACGTGCTTGTCTCTCGGGCACAAGACGAACACTTGTGAACGGGAAAAGAAAAGCGCATGCTCGTTACTGGCGGGGATCTGCGCCTTGTCCATCCCCTTTTTTTTTCCTTGAGGGGGGTGGGGAGGGGGGATCTCAGTGAATCGACTCGTTGTCCCTACCCGCCCACACACACACACACACACACACACGAAACTATTCCAACGAGACCCCTCTGCCGTGTTTGATGAAAGCAGTTGATCTACCAACAACTCATTGCTCATGTGCATGATGCGTGGGAATAGGCATCAGCATGTATGCAGAGTTTTTTTTTTTTTTGGAGCACGAGTGTATTTACCTTTCGTTGTCATACGCTGTGGAGTCAAAGACGTATATTATACAAACATCACTCATGCCCCCTGTGGTGAGATAGATGACTCCCCATAGTCGATCTCACGGCGGGATCGATCATGGTGGGGTTGATAATTGACGCGATCTTCCTTGGTATGCAATGGCCAATGACGTTAAGACACATCTTCTTGGGTAACACATTTTTCATTTATGTTCCTGCTTTTCCAGTAATCCAATGGGTCATAAGCGTCTGCAAATACAGTGTACCTCTCCTATCAAAGCTTTCGGGACGCACAGCATCGCGTGTTACTGCTTGTTCGAGTTGAGGGGGGACGTTATAGATCTACTCTCTAGACTTTCCCTTCTATTTCGTATGAACATCGTGGTTATTTCTCCGCTCTAGTGTTTTTTTTTTTTTGTACATGGTTCAATTTCTCAAAATACATCCTCTTCATTCTCTCATGAATATTGATTTTTTTTTCTCGGTTGCATCGGTGTTGCCCATACTCGTCTGTAACCCTCTATACCCGCTCCCCTCTCATTTGCACCCGTGTGCTGTTGTTCAGCGCTCAGTGGCCCTCTTCGGGTGCGTGACCTGGTTGAATTTTTTTGGTTCTTCGTGCCCTTCGCAATGTTTTATCCAATCTATTGGGGCTCGTAGACGCCTGTCCGTGTGTATTGTTTTTGGAAACGCACATGCCTGAAAAGATGAACAAAATGCCGGAGCAGCTACCTCAGCCCCCCATGGGCAGATACCTTCACGGGTTCTTGGCTGTAGCGCCTCCCCCCCCCCCCATAGGGCGGCGTATGCCAATAATATATAAAAAAAAAACGTCGACCCTCTAAAGCCATTATGTATGTTCCCTTTCCCAAACAAATCATTTTGCAACGATGAGCAACACCCCAACTTGGCATCCGCTTTCATCCCCCCGCCCCACGGAACCAATCATGTTGCCCCTGCCAGCGCCAGGCCGCCGCGGGTGTGATCATAGGGCCCCGTCCCCACGCGCTCCCCTCACTCACAGTGGTGCCTCCATCGTCGTTGGCGTCTTGGCCCCTGCATGGTGCTGCCTCGCAGCCTCCTGCACGAGCAAACGGGTCTGCAGCATTCATTTCCCCCGGTGAAGCGTCTATACGTCGTGCCCACTCTTCCCTCATCCCTGGCGGTGCGGGGGGGGGGGGG
>CM007315.1:343146-409539 GCA_000333855.2 Endotrypanum monterogeii | reverse complement strand
AAGTTGAAAAATCCCCGGTGCCCCCCCCCCCCTCCTACACGCGCCGCACACGCCACCCCCCCACCGGATGGCCCAAATGCTACCCCCCAAGCAGGCCCAGCCCCACCGCCACCACACCTGACATGCACATGTATACATGTTCCGTGATACATTATCATCTTCATCTCCGATGTGGTATAGTGGATAGAACAAGCGGCTCTCACCCGCTAGACCCGGGTTCGATCCCCGGCATCGGAATTTTTTATCGCGTTGGTCTTTGGTAATATTTAGCAAAAAGTCTGCGCAGTCCGGGAATCGAACCCGGGCCTCCCGCGTGGCAGGCGAGAATTCTACCACTAGACCAACTGCGCTTCGAACAGAAGCGTTTTGCAAAATCTGAACAAAAACCTTTGTGACCAAAAGACCCTTCCATGTAACTATCTGGTTCGGGGGAGGGGGGGCCTCGACCATGACACTCTTACCTTTCTTGGCGGCACCGTTCCCATGACTGGCCGATTGCTACAGTGGATTGTGGTACCAGTCACAGTCCACATAGATATGGGAAATCTCCATGATCGTTCGGATTGCTCTACTCAGGGAAGCACAGAAGACAAGCAAATTCCACATGCATCCTTTTAAGTACGAGCATGCCATAGCTGAAAGGCGGCCATAATAGACGTCAGAACTAGAAAACAGCGCCGCTGATCAAAGTGAAGCAGGGGGCATGTCGCTAAACTTCCTTTGCATTACCATTAAACCCTTACCCAATGACATGACCACACTGGCCGCTCAAACTCTGACCCTTCCTTCTTCACTTCTTCTTATACCGCAACTCTTTTTTTACGCGAACTCCTTGCTCCCTTGTCTTTCAAAGCCGTCAAAATGGACGGTGAAATGCTGTTGCGGTTAACACTGCGGAACCTAGACAGCAGTGCTTCCCAGTTCTACATTCCCAAACCGCAGGGGAATACTCCAACTTCACCGATGCCTAGCGCTGCCTTTTCTGGGGGTATACGTAGCACCTTCATCCAACATTGGACAGGGCAACTCTATCGGACCATATCTGATCGGACATTTTTCTATAATACACTGCTCTTTTTCATGCCTGGACACTGGTGCATCAGTCCTTGTGACACCAAAAACTTCGCTCTATCTGAGGATGACTCAGATCTTGCCCCTTCATCAGCGCTGACGTCTGAAGAGCAGCAGGCCCACGGCAAATCAATTCGACGGACAGAAAACCCTCTCCTTCAACACCTTGAGATACTTATACTTTATCTCCAACCCAAGCTACCGAGGCAGCAGTTGTGGTGGGATCACTGGTTGGAAGGTCTGGATCCTTTGCTCGGAGCTCTACAGACATATATAGCTCAACTCTATAGCCTTTTTTTCAAGACGTTCTGTGACGTGGACAAAGCGCTTTCCAACAGCAAAGGTAAACACGACTGGCAACCTATACAACACTCATATGCAGCTGCTGTCTGCGAGCTTTGTAGCACTATTGAATTAAAGCTCATTAGTTTGGTGGCGTACACAATCGCTGACAATATGGACGCCTGCAGGGAAAACACGATGCTACACCTTTTCCTGACACCTGAAACTACGAATCCCGATCAAGTCGCTCATGCGATGGCCTCATTACTGCATGTGAAGCTGGGTGCCGTTGCCTCGGTCGCGGCGGAAAATACCTCTTTCCTGAAACTTTACCCGGGAATAGAAGCCGCCCTTGCTGTCTCTGAAGAACGTCGTGAAAAATCTTTGGTGATTCTACGGAAGTCGACATCCGCTTACGTTGAGAGGCTGCTAGAGCACGGGGTTAAAGCAACCCGAGTAGAATCACATCCCTCAGAGGTCTCTAGAGTGCCTCCTACCTCATCACTTGCTCGTCCCGAGAAAGTGATCCTTAACAATCCGGAGGGTTCTTCGTTTAAGCTCCGTCCTGTGTCTGCCAATGACGCTCTAGCGCTTACTACGGTCCTGGAAGGGGAGGAGGTCTTCTCACCTGCCACCACTTTCAGCGTACCGATTGGAGACTTTGGGAAAAGCAAGTACAACCTGACACAGGAAGAGCAACAGAGGCGAACGATGACAAGCGGAATCCCTGGTGAAAGGAAACAGCGAGAGGCGTATTGTGGCGATGACGTTCTTGCCGAGTTGAGAACTCCGGATACCAAGGGCGCGCGAGTTCAAAAGAGTAGTGTCTCTGTGGAAAAGCAACTGCCTGGTCTCGAAGAAGATCGATCTCAGCCTGGCAGCAAAGATCCGAGTGGAGCTGCAGTTTTCTGTAAACGGCTCCAGCGAAAATTAGACCTGGATGAGGCCTCGCTCACCCATGCAATGACACTGTGCAGCTTCCCAAGTGGGTTTCCGTATCCAAACGTGACTCTTAGGGACTTGGATGTGTGTAATAACGACCGGATGGCTCGGACCTTCGTGGATGAGATCCGTCCTCTCTTAGCATCCAAACGCACGGCAGCTACTGAAGCGGGGAATGCGGTACTCTTTCATGAAGCCTGCAGGAAGTACGGCATGCAGCTATGGGAAAAGACGGTTACGATTCGCGAGGCTCTACCGTTCCTGCCGGATCGCGTGGGCGGGGTTTTGCTTGGGAGGATGTTCACGGCACTGCGTACAGACAAACAATTCGAGTCCCTGAGGAAAATCCATGCGCAGCTTTCACAGGTTTCCGCCAAAGCATCTGATGCACGAAAGAACGACGCAACGCTGGCTCATACCGAAGTCCTGTTACTCAAAAGGGCTGAGGCTCTCGCTCACGCAGTAAACGCTGCCGATCATGATAGAATGGAGGAAAAGTATAGTCAGCTGCCGTCGAGCTCAGCCCCATCAGCCCTACGCTCAGAATACCAAGAGGAGTCCCTGCTGCGTAAGGTAGTCGAAGACACGATCATGGCAAACAAAGGTTTGTACGGCTCTACCAGAAGCTATACAGACCACACAAAAGGCGTAGGGTTTCTGAAACTGTTTTCGCCCATTTCAACAACTGGTACGCCGTCTCAGCCCCAAGCTGCCGAGGTGGTGACCGACTCAGGGGAAGGTGCTGCAGATGAACCTCCCGCAAACGTCTCTGCTGGTACTCGTCTTGCCGACGTTTACAGGGAAGCGTGCCTGCAGCGTGGAGTGAACCCAAGTCCTAGCTTGCTGCAGAAGCTCACATCTGATGATAGCACCTTTTTTTCCACTCTGGATCTCCCTAAAAGCTACGCAGGTTTGCGATCCCTTAGACCGGTCCTAGACTTGTTATGCTACAATGGTGAACACCTTGTCTCTCTTTCTCTGTGCAACAACAACCTAGAAAGTGACGACATTGGCATCCTTTGCTCCGTACTCCTAGGGCCACCGGGTACAAACCTGGCTCACCTGAACTTGTCGCACAACCCCTTCACAAACGCTGCATTCACCTCACTAAGAGAGCTTCTCTTGTCGCTCGCCTCTCTTACAACGCTGGTAACAGAGGGAACGCGTCTTTCCCCTGATGCAGCACGCAAATTGCAGGACATACTGGAGAAGAAGATGCTGGAGCCGCCGCTGCAGCCATAGGTATTCAAGGTGCTTGATGAGCGTGTACGTTTTGCATTTGGTGGTGATATCGGAAAAGCTACCTCCTCTACTTATCAGAAAGGATTAGCAACGTTGAGCAGCGCATTCTCTGGCTTTTTTCCTGTAGAGAGCCTTGCTTCTGTTCGGGTGTCCTTCGTTTTTTTTTTATTTTTCGTGGAGTCGTTTGATGTATCATTGACCATCTTGAATCGAGAAAAAAAAGTGGTATCATGCATCTCCTTTTGGCTGGCAGCATCCTCGAGGGCTCTAGGATCTCGACGCAGGACTGTTCGCAGCTGTAAGGTTCGCTTAACCCGCTCTCTTTACTAAGCTCCTCATTCGCCGGAGAACGCAGCTGCAGCTCCTCAGCGGTCATGCCTATACACAGACACACACACTTCTTCGTCCTCTTCCTCACTTCTTTTCCCGTTTTCTCGTGGCTCAGTCGATACCGTAGGACTGTTAGACAGTAACATATCGTTTTTCTTTCCTGTGTTTTTTTTTCTCTTTTTTTTTACTTCTTCATTTAGAACGTGGGAGTTCCCCACCTCAACACTTGTAGTTTCTCTTTTTTTGTATGCCAAGCACAAAAATGGCTGGGAGGGCCTTTACTGTCCTTCTTGCGGTGGTGCTCCTCTCCGTGGCGGTTGCGGCCAAGGCAGTGACCAATTCGAGTGCGGTGCCGATAAGCATGGTGGGTGAAACCAAAGAGGTATCCCAGGCTCGTGCAGGGAGTCCGTTGACACCACCGAGGCTCCCGTTGATGTCAGGTGAGACAACATCTGCCGTTATCTTAACGTCTGCAGCTGTGGGCTTTGCCTTTGCCATGTACTGGTGGTGCGTCCTCTCTTCCATCAAGATCACACCTGGTAAGGATCAGGGACTCCGCAACGCTCACCTCACAGACGAAGTGATGCGCAACGTATATGTCATTTACACACGCATATCGGAGGGTGCCACCGCGTTTTTGGTGTCCGAGTACAAGTATATGGCTGTTTTTATGACCGGTTTCGGTACGCTGATATTTCTTCTTCTTGGTATCGCTCTTTCTGCACCACAGGATGATCAGTTGCCACCGAGGTCCCCGTGGATAAACGCTGGCCTTTCTCTGTTTGCTTTCGTGACGGGTGCGGTCACCTCGGTCGGGGCGGGATGGATCGGCATGCGCATCGCTGTGTACACAAACGCGCGCACTGCTGTGATGGCCACTTCTGGCGGTGACGACGGCGATCAGAGCAGCGGTTTCATGCTCGGTTTTCAGACAGCGTTCCGCGGCGGTATCACCATGGGCTTTGCCCTCACCTCGATGGGTATCTTTGCTCTCTTTGTGACCGTCAAGGTGGTGGGAGCATATTTTGGCCCTGGTTTCGAGACGATGCCAGAGCTCTACGAGTGTGTCGCGGCGTTTGGTCTTGGTGGTTCGGCCATCGCCTGCTTCGGTCGTGTCGGTGGCGGCATCTACACCAAGGCCGCTGATGTTGGCGCTGATCTCGTCGGGAAGGTGGAGAACAATATCCCTGAAGATGACCCGCGCAACCCTGGCGTGATTGCTGACTGTATCGGTGACAACGTGGGTGATATTGCTGGCATGGGTTCTGATCTCTTTGGCAGCTTTGGCGAGGCGTCGTGCGCTGCGCTCGTGGTGGCAGCCAGCTCAGCGGACCTGTCGGCTTCCTTTACCTCCATGATGTATCCACTGCTCATCACGGCTGCCGGTATGGCTGTCTGTATTGTGGTAGCCTATATTGGCGCCACGAACAGCGGTGTGCGGCGCTCGCAAGATATCGAGCCGGCTTTGAAGCGCCAGCTGCTACTGTCGACAGTTGGTGCAACAGCCGTGTTAATCATCCTCACGCTGGTTGCGTTGCCGGCAACCTTCACTGTGAGTGGCATGGAGAGCTCACGCTGGGGTGCCCTGACCTGTGTCCTCTGTGGTCTTTGGTCCGGCCTTATCATTGGCTATACTACTGAGTACTACACCTCCAATGCGTACCGCCCAGTCCAGGAGATCGCGGAGGCATGCGAGACCGGTGCTGCGACAAATATTATTTACGGCCTCGCCCTCGGCTACCTCTCTGTAGTGCCCCCGACCCTCACCATCTGTGCGACGATTTATGTGTCTTACCAGATGTGTAATGTGTACGGGTTTGCTCTGGCAGCACTCGGTATTCTCTCGACGATGGCCGTTGCGCTGACAATCGACGCCTACGGCCCCATCTCCGATAATGCTGGCGGCATTGCAGAGATGTCGCACATGGGTCATGAGATTCGTGAAATCACGGATGCACTGGATGCGGCAGGGAATACCACCGCTGCTATCGGCAAGGGCTTCGCCATCAGCTCAGCGGCTTTTGTGGCGTTGGCACTGTACGGTGCTTATGTTTCGCGTGTGGCGATCCCGATGGTGAATATCCTTGATTCGCACACGATGCCCGGCCTGCTCTTTGGCGCGATGCTACCGTACTGGTTCTCTGCAATGACGATGAAGTCTGTGGGTGTTGCGGCGATGGACATGGTGAATGAGATCCGCCGCCAGTTCCAGGACCCCGAGGTTGCGGAGGGTCGCAAGGAGCCGGACTACGAGAGCTGCGTTGCCATTGCTACTCAGGCCGCACTGCGTCAGATGATTCCACCGGCGGCTCTGGTGATGCTGACCCCGATCGTGGTGGGTATTCTTTTCGGCAAGTACACGCTGGCAGGTCTGCTCCCCGGTGCGATTGTGTCTGGCGTGCAGATGGCCATCTCTGCCTCCAACACTGGCGGTGCATGGGACAACGCCAAGAAATATATTGAACAGGGAGGCCTACGCGACAAAAACAAGGGTAAGGGCTCCCCGCAGCACGGTGCCGCCGTCATCGGTGATACAGTTGGCGATCCGCTGAAAGATACCTCAGGCCCGGCGCTTAACATTCTCATCAAGCTCATGGCCATCATCTCAGTTGTGTTTGCGCCAGTGTTTCAGTCAAAGATGGGCGGTGTCGCGCTGAAATTTATCGAGTAGTAGGAAAAGGGTGCGGCGGGGCGGACTCCGCCTCCGAAGCGTGCGCTCCCCCCCCCCCCGTGAAGGCCACATAATGTGTGCACTTGGATGCCGCCGTTTTTTTTTTCCCGTCTTATCTTCATGCGCAGCGCCTCTGAGCTCTCGGTTTCTTGATGCGCTCCTCCCTCTCCTCTCAATGAAAGAGTCATCGCCAAACGACCGAGGTCACACATACAATGACGTAGCAGTTGAGACGCGCGAAACAGCAGAGGGGATACCGAGCATGGTCGGACATGGACCGTGCGCGTTTCGGTGATGGTGCTTGTGGCGGTCACTTGGGTGTGTCTGTTTGTGTGTTTGTATGTTTTTCTCTGGGAAGGAGAGGAGGCAGAGGGAAGACTTTTTTTTTTGTCAATACGATGCCCCTTCTCCTCCGGCGCGGTGAATCCAAATGACTCACCCTCTCTCCTCTTCTTTTTCTCTCTTATGGCTGCTCTTGACTGTCGTTGACTTTTTCCCCCCTCTTCGTATGTTAGCCCATCAGTATCCCAGGAAGGAGAGGAGAGGAGGGGAGGTGAGTGGGGGGCGTGATGCGAAGGGGCATGCGCAAACAACAACAAAAGGGCATTTCTTCGACATTTCATTCCTTTTCCTCTCCCGTTTTTCGTTTCGCTTTTCTTTTTTGTTCTATCGGTTTCGATGTTTGTTGGTACAGTCTTGGCACCTTTTTTTTTTTTTTTGGTTTAGCTGCTTCCGAAAATGGAGGCGACTGTAACTGAAGCGGAGCACCTGACGGAGTAGCTAGTGATTAAGTCCGGCAGGCGGGCGGAGGGGAGGGAGATGGGTCGGTAGAGGCGGCTGCATTGATGCCCCCTTTTTCTGTTATAAGACTCTCCCTCTTCCCCTATACACACATATATATATATATATATATATATATATATATATCCTAATGTTGAGCATCTGATACCGTTTTTTCAAACCCCCCTTTTTTTCTCCCATCTGATGTCTTGTGCTTTTTTTTTTTTTCGCCCTTCTCAATTGATTGTTTCCCTCATCTTCCTCATTTCCTGCACACACCTACCGACGATTGTGTTTTTATATGATGAAATTGATGCCAATCTAGCGCGTATTTGTTTCCTGTATTTCCTCCTTTTTCTTGCCCCCCCCGTTTGGGTACACTTCGCTCACTTCCCCTCATCAATTCTTTCTTTGATCTATTGATCTCTCTACATATACATATAAATATATATATATATATATATATATATCGGATTTGGGTTTCGTCTCAAGTGCGTGGCCCCCTTTCTCATCTTTGCGCTCTTTTCTTCGTTTTCCCTTTTCGCTTCTCTCCGCTGTTTAGAGGATCTCCTTTCCATCGCTGCTTTTTCTTATCCGCTCCATTGCTCGCTGTCAGATAGGTACTGTTTCCCCCCCCCCCTCATGCAGCACTCTTGTCGAGCATCTGACTCGAATACAGCGCGTCCATCCTCAATCCGAAGGCAGAGCGAGCGAGTGGGAGAGCAGAGGCCGCCTGTAATGTTGTTTTCACGCATTCTTCTACTTTAATATTTTCGACGAAGACGTCAGGACAAGAGGGCCAACCATCGAAGCCTGACCCGTTCACCTCCAACGTGAAGCAGGGAGCGAATAGGTTATCAAAGAAAAAGTGTAAGGGCGAGATGTGGTGACGCGCGCCTCTTTGGAGTGCCAGGAAGAGGGGGCGTACTCGGTAGGCAAAACGTCCCTTGCTTGTACGCATGCGTGCGCAGGGTAATTTGAGGTGCATTTCCCCCCCCCCCCCCCCTCTTCCGTTGACTACTTTCCATGCGCCATTTTTATTTATTTGTATATATATATATATATATATATATATATGTATGTTTTCTATTCATGAACTCTCGTGTGGGTGTGTTTTGATTCCCCTTGCCTATGTACGCTGCAGGCCTCATCATCATGTATGCCTCGAGCTTCAGAACCTCATACGGTACTGTTCGTGTCCTCGTTGTGCACTGCAGTTCTGGGGTGTTGTCTTGCGCTTGGATGAGGAGGACCGGTAATGACGTAAAGGAAAAGGTGTCGCATGGTGGAGGGGGTGAGTGGGTAGGGCTCCAGACCCAATAACCCACATGCATTTGTGGTATACTTGCTGAAGTGCCCTCTCTTTTCTTTATGGGCCCCGCGTGCGGTGCTGAGAATGGGGATACGACAGCATGCTATCGTGCTTCCCTACTCACCCCTCCTGGAAGACCAAGGTTTTGTAGCCTGCCTTGGGGCCTAGACTGTGGGCACGTGTGGGCAGGTTATTCACTAAAGGAACTTGCGGTCATGGTCAGTTTCACCCGTCCACCAAACGCTGTCTCGTGCCTGGCAACATGTATCGGTACACCCGGAGTTATGGGGGAGGGGTGCCGAATGCCCCGTGTGACACTGCATGCTAGGGCACTCTCACCTGTTGCAGCGGCAGTCGCGCAAACGCCTCCGACAGATTTTCTCTCTTCCGCGGGATGGACGAAAAAAGAAGACGGCTGTGCCCATTCTCCGACTACAGATTCACTGTGAAGCGTGAGGATGGTGGTGGTGGTGTAGTATTTGTGTGCGTGATTCTGCAGGGCCGCTGTGTTACACTCCAGGGAAAGAAAAGGAGGCAGAGGGTCAGAGGGGCATGATTGGGCAGGGAGAGGAGGCGCGAGCGGTGGGAGGGGCGGAGTCCATAGCCTGCATCTCTCTATTTGTACATCTCTGCTGAGCGTGCAACTGGCTCTCCACCCTACCGAGTGGGCCTGGTGTGTGCGGCTATTGGCAGTGGACGGGACGAGGGGCAGGGTCGACTACACCATCGAGCACCACCCAATGCTGAGTTTTAAGTGTCTCCACGCTGAAGCCGTACGGGTGGGCATGGCCAGAGGTGACTCAGGAAGACCCGGAGCATATGTGCCCGATACGCGGTCCGAGAGGGGGAGCCCTGGCGTGGGGTTGCACAACACTCTCTTCGAGCATCACCGGCGTGCTTCCACGTCTCCTCTCGCTCGTGCCTGCACGCCAGACAGCACATCCCCTGTCTTGCACGAGTATCCCGATTTCGACCGACTTGTGCGAGGGACACCCGCTTTCTTCTTCGCCCAGTAAAGATTGCGCGTGTGGTTTCCAAGCATAGGGCAGACTGGCGC
This sequence comes from Endotrypanum monterogeii, assembly GCA_000333855.2. Lineage (NCBI taxonomy): Eukaryota > Euglenozoa > Kinetoplastea > Trypanosomatida > Trypanosomatidae > Endotrypanum > Endotrypanum monterogeii. Next base: position 399,852 of record CM007315.1, on the reverse strand, counting down.
AAAAGGGAGCTTGTCCGTTAAGACGGATGTCCCCAGCTAGACGGCAGTCGTCGTCGTCGTCGTCTCCTTGACAAATTGGGTGTGTACATGCGACGCAGAGGATACATATACTTGGACGGCATGTGTGTGCTTTTACTTGTCTGTCTGTTCTCTGTAGAGCGGCGCATCGGGGCAGGATAAAGGTGAAATAGGTGGATGGATGTGTTGAGGAGGGAGGGGGGCGACATGCCATAGTGTTTTTTTTTTTTTACTGACATCGCCTCACAGCAACAAAAAAAGACATCAATTAAGAGGCGGTGAACACAGTGCGGTTCGACTTCGATGGGACCAGATGATGATGATGGTGATATGTCTGTGTGTGCCAATGTGTCTCTCTCCTCCTTTCTCTCTGAATTTATTTCTGTTTTTTTATATATATATATATTTGTTCTGCCGATCCATGAATGTCACCTCGCGGCGTCAGCCAGATGGGTTGACCTTTGGGTAAAAAGTGAGCAGCAGAACGTAAGAACGTCACTCATCACACCAAAGAGGTTGTGTATGTGGGTCGACCCAGAAGAGTACGTCAGCACTGAATTTATTCCCCCTTTTATTTTTATTGTTTTGTGTTTCGTCTCTCGCGCGCCTTTTCGGAGAAGAAGGCAACGCACAACAGACAGAGAGGGGTGGGGTGGGGGTGGGGGGGGCGGAGCGTGGGGCAAAAGAAGAGAGGGTAAAGTATTTTATTAAAAAAAAGGAAAGAACATGATTAACGTAAACAAAGAAATGGGGCACTGGCACAAGTAAATAAATCAACATGTCTTTCCGCATCAACTATACATAGTCACGACATATCTAGACGTAGGTTTGATTTCTCCCACTTCTTTCTCTCTGGCCATGCTCTCTTTGAAAAAGAAATAAAATGTGCGGGGATAGCGTATTCAGGGACTCTGGACTAGCATTGCTCCCTCTTTCTCTGCCCTTGGGCACCTAGAGGATGTTCCCTTCTTGTTGGTTTTCGGCTTATCACGTTCAGCTTTCCCAGGTCTTTATGCTTTGTGCTTCCATTCGCTGCCACCTATCTCGCTTCGTTTTATTTTCCCCCTCTTTTCTTTTCAAAAATATTCTGTTCACTACACTTCTTTCTTCGGTGTTTTTCGTTGCACTGCATTCACGCACGTCTTCTGCCCTCCCCCAAAAGAAGAAAAACATCAGAGAGGACGAAAAAAAAAAACTGCTGTGCTTGTGTTTTCCAAATTGTTACCATTCATTTCCCCTCCTCCTCGCCATCTCCCCATCCAGTCCTCTGCGCACTGATTTCTTATTGTTCGGTGGTGGTGGTAGTAAGGGGGGGAGAACATTCCCTACAGTACGCTTCCATACCTTGGTGGTCTTCAATCTATTTTTCTACGTTCTGCTCACACGGTGTACGTTGAAGCAGAGGTACCGACACGTCTTCTTCCCTCCTTTTTCTCTTCCTTCTCTCACACACACTCTATCACGCGCAGTCCTCTTTTTGAGGTGCGCCTTACGACCGAAGCCTTGTGCTCTGTTACCTCCCTTTCCCAACAGGAAGAACAGAAAAAAAAAATCGGAGAGAATTTTTGAGGAAAGCCTTCACACGAAAGAGTTAGGTCCCGCGTAAGGGGTTTACCATACTAGGACGCGGGCTGGAGACACACAGAACATCCCTTGTACATATATAAAAGAGAACGTTGCCTGTTGCTCTCGTTTGTGTTCGTCTCGCCAGTCCATTACCCGCTTGCATTCATTTGATCATATTCAAGCCACGAAGGAAGCAGAGGGGAAGAAACCTCTATCGATCTCTGACAGAGGTATTGTAGCTCAATTTCTTTTCTTTCTCCCGGAATTTTTTTTTTATATATCTTTTCGATTTTTGTCTTGCGGTGGCTGATATTCTACTCTCTTCTCCGCCGTCTTTCTCTCTCTCTCCTTCTCGTGTATCTGTGTGTGTATGTGGAAGTGAAATTTTTTTTTGGTCTTCTTGTATACCTTTTGACGCGTAGTGAAGGTGCAGCTTTCTCGCGTTTTCGTCGTCGTTCGTGTGTACGTGGGTGTAGTAGTGGTGATAGAAAGGTTAGTTTTCTGTTTGTCTGCATCGAAGTCAAAGAGGGGAACGACACGGCTAGTAGAGGTGTCTGCCGTCTTCGCCTTTACATGTACGTATCTTGATGTGTACAGTGGCTTCTTTTTCAGAAAATTTATTCTCTGATTTTTTTCTTCACCGCCCCTCCCCCCTAAAAAACAAACACAAACACACACTTCACCGCCGATAACATCTCCATCTTATAGGGAAGATTGGGAGTTGTGTGCACGCTTAAACGCTGTGAGACACTTGTCCATCCGCTGACTTGTACTTAGGTCTCAAGATGTTTATCGAAGTGAAATTTGGCTCCACAAAGCACGACATCGAGGTGCCGGAGGATGCTACGCTCGGTGCACTGAAGGCAGCGATCTATGATGCCACCAACGTCCTTCCTGCTCTTCAAAAGTTGCTCGGCAAGCCGAACCTACAGCAGAGGCCCGATGACACGTTATTGTCTGCTCTCGGGATTAGGGAGAGGACGAAGCTGATGTTAATCGGGTCAGCAGCGTCAGATGTTGTGCGGGCGAATGCGCTGTCGGGGGAGGAGAGAACGAAGGAGGAGGAGCGCGAGCGGCGACTGCGCAACCTTCCCTACAGTTTTTGGCTCTTGCCGGCGTATGGCGGCTTCCTTGCCGATCCTTACGTGGCTGGTCGTGGCGAACCCTTAGAGAGCGGCACCGCACTTCTGACGCTGCTTTGCATGGACATCATTCTCTGCCGACTCAATACATTTGGTGCGGGCAGCAGGCCTAATCCATCGGCCGCGAGTAAGAATCTTCTGAAGGCGCTGGGCCAGAGGGGTGTCGCTGAGGTGTCTCATCCTTTGCTGCAGGGCATATCTGCTGAGTTGCGCACCGCCATCCAGCGCGCGCACGGTGCTATCCGCTCCTGTTATGATTTCACAGCCGAGGCCAGCAGAGCGGTGCAGCCGGCAGCTGTTTTGCAGGTGGTTAACAGATGTGTGCAACGGATTGCAAGTTTGCCGACGGGGGAGTGGACGATGATACCGTCTGGCTGGATCGGCATTCAGTCCTACAACATTGTGTTTCTGCTCGTGCACCGAAGGGAGGCTGAGGTATTCGACTTTGTTCTCGTGAATCGCGGCAAAGAGGGTCAGGCCTACCACCCGCGCTGGCAGACGGCTGACAAGATAGTAGGTTGTCCGATTCTCAGGTTTGAGGATGTGTCGTCGTCCCGGCTGCAGGATAAAACATTTTGGCTGCTGCTGCTGTCACTGTGGATGCGGCGCAACGACCCACAAAACCAGTCGGAGTTTATTCGCGCTGAAGTCTTTTATGACGTGTTTTTGCCGTGGCTTGTCGAGAAATTGCCCGACAGGCGATGCCACGGTGAGGGTGAGCGCACAACCGCACTGAACCCCACTGGCCCCATGAGCCTGACATCCACCCGTTTCACCACTGAAATGATTTTGCACATGACCGGGGGCGGGACAGAGGATGAGCAGCAGATGGCTCCCTTGCCTGCGTCGTCGACCGACCCCCTCTTCACCTCGTTCATTTACCATAATGCGGCGAGCCCCACCTACAGCTCCTCTAGTGGTATTAAATCTCTCATCACTGCCTTCTGCTACTTGCTGGAGCAGTACTATCCAGCGTTAACGCGTGTCGAGAAAAAACTCATCAAGTATGTGCTCAAGTATGAGTTCTTTGCCCGCGCAGCCGAGGATCTCTCACGCTACTCGCGTCGCTTTCTCTCACACTTGATTCCTGCAACGCATTCTACCAACTTCCAGTCTGCGGCGACGGCATCTGCATCACCGACCCTGACTAGTAGCGACACAAAGCTGCGCGCAGCACTTGATCGCCTCAAGGCAGCAGGCATCAATGACGCAGCCACCAATCTTTCCCTCATCTCCCTGTGGCAAAGCTTTACCGAGAAGAGAGTGTACATCAAAGACAAGCAGAACAAGATATTGTCTGACTCTGACTTTCGTGACAAGACGGTCTTCCTGTTTGTCGGACGACTCCACGACTCCAGCGGAAAGGAGACAGCAACACTTTTGGCAGAGGCAGTCGCGTTGATGAAGAAAAGATGCGGGCCTGACGCTGTCGAGGTGATTTTCCTGAGCTGTGATGATACGCGGGAGAACTACGAGGAGTACTGCGCTCTCTTTGACTTTCCCCGCGCCACATACCCATGCCTCGAGGTACTCAGCCTCCTGGAGTTGGTCAAGGTACCGGAACTGCTCGTCTTCCAGAGAGACGGAGAGCTGCTGCACCGGCAGGGCTTGTCCGCGCTGCGGTCTGATCCTGAGGCGGTGCAGTTCCCGGACGGTCCGTGGAAAGGTGCGGTTCCCCTCTCCGCCACAGACGTACAGTTGCTGCGCCTCGGAGCAGGTCAGCTAGCGCACCACACGAAAAAGCGGCTCGATCGCGGCCAACCTCCAGTCGCTGGAAGTGGTGCTTTGGTGGAGCATGTGGTGGAGCTGGTGCACGCCGTCGAGGCCGTCGTAGATGCTCTGCCCCAGGACGATGTGCAGAAACTGATTCAGACGGTGGGTGAGGTGCGCGCGGGCACAACGGCGGGCGTCGCTGCGAGCACACGAGGCGCAGCCACACCATCGTTGGATCCGCAGCTTACCGTAGACGCCATGGTTCAGGAACCCATCGATGCAACTCGCGAAGGTGTTTTTATGAACGCCGAGCTTCTTCCAAAGGTATCCGCTTCTTCTTATTACGGCCCCGCTTTCGAGTCGTCCCTCCCTTCTCTGCCGAACATTCACGATTTGCAGAAGGCGACGAACTACGCTGAATTGTGCACGCTCCTGCCGCGTGTGCGGGGGGTGGTGGAGACGCTGTGGATGCGGGCCAGCAATAGCGGCACCGCCTCTCGTGTGGCTGTACAACTGCAGATAATCGAGTTCATCACGTGGATCTTCTCCACACTCATACCCGTGCCTCTGCCTGAAGGCTGCTCCATCGATGCAGTGCCGCACGAGGAGCGATGGTGTGTGTCCAGCTTCTACACCAAGGATGCCATACCGGAGGCGTCACCATCCCCGTCTGTGGAGGGTGGTGCAGATTTGGACCCGCAGCTGATGATGCTGGAGGCGATCTACTACCTGATGCTGTCGCTGGCTAATGCTTGGCAGGCTGTCGAGACGCCGACGCGCAGCTTCGATGCGGAGCGGTGCCTCATTTCCGTCGACATGTTGCTTGTCTTCGATGCCATTCTTCGGCAGGTGAAGGGAGGAGGGAAGTGTCGCATGATTTCTTTGTTGCTGAGCGCGGGTGACGGCTGCGGCTATTTTCTTTCCACGACGCAGGGAAAGCAGAACATCGCCTTTGCGTCTGTGGCCTCGGCGCTGCAGCTGACGCGTCCACACCTGCTCCCGATTCGCTCTGCCATGCTGCGCTACATCGAGGAGCAGCAGAAGATGTGCGCTGACCATGAGCTGTTTGACCTCCGCATGCCCGACAAGCTGGAGCTGTTCAAGAACAGTCATACGGTTGAGTTCCTCAAATCTGTGCTGGCGAACGCGGGGTATTCGCTGGAGCAGTCTGGCGGTCTCTTCGGTGCGGGCACGTCGGAGATGGAAAAGCTAATGGATTGGCTGTGCAGCAATCGCTCACCGCTGGCAAGGGAGCATCCGGCATTCGGGATGATGCGGGACATGACACTTCTCGCAAAGTTCATGGGTACCATGGAAATGCGCGACGCGCAGCTCCTGCACCGCCGCAAGGAGCTGGATGCACTGGCCTCATGGCGTATCTCGTTCGAGGAAGATGCGCCAGGGCGTCAGATGAGCGCCGGCTGGCGCACGCGCCCAGCTCCACCGCAGTGGGAATGCCTGATGGTACGCGGGCGTGACATGGACATCGCTGACATCGCTGTCAAGGGCTTTGGTGATCGGGAGGTCATGTACGGCGAAGGCCTGGTACTGCACTCCCCCATCGACGTCTCACGCATGATAGAGGTGGATCGCCCTACGGAGGACGATGTGCTCCATGCCAAGGTACTTCCGACGTTTGCCGGCACAATGAACCCTGAGGAATCGGAGGTGCTGTTATCCTGCCTGACCGCTCCATATGTGCGCATTCCCCTTGTCCTTGACTTCTTCGCTTCGCAGGACCGCCATACGTATTTGTTTGTTTATGAGGTGCAGGAGGTCTTGCGGGCGGTATTGTTCGAGCCGGCTGCATATGCCTCACCCACTCTCTTGCACCATGCCGATCCCCGCTCCGTTCCTATGCGACTGAGCAAAGAACAGCGCGAGATGGTCGAGCTGCGTAGGCTGCGCGGTGATTTGAGCCAACAAAATTATGAAGATTGCCTGGGTACCACGTACGGACTGCTCATGAATGAGCTGACAAACGCCCCGACAAGCATTCTTCGCCCGCTGCGCAGCCTTTTGGAAAGCATCAGAGAGCTCGGCCCCAGCTCTGTGTACAGCAGTAATGCTTCCTACGTTCTTTTTGTCGTCGGGTTGTTGTGTGATGTGCTCAGCTTTTGCAGCTTTATCGTCGACCTGCACCGTCAGCGGCAGACGGATCGGTCCCGTCCAGAAGGGGCTGTCTTGCAAGCAGCCGGGGACGGTGAGGCAGCTGACGAGAGCTGCTGCAGTGCTGCCGCGTTGGGTGTCATCGGCGAGTATCACCGGTGCTTCTTGGAGTTTTTTGTCTCAACAGTGCAGCCGCTGTTGTGGGTGTGGCTGGAGGAGGGGGAGGAGAACTCTGACACGCCAACACAGTGTGTCATCCACGCCCACATGAGTCGGGTGGACCGCGCGCTATGGAAAGGGTTTAGCTCAGTGTCATCATCGAGTTTTGCCACCACCGGCGGTCGGAAGGGCGCTGGTGTACGTTGCGGGGAGGCCAGCGCCGGGCCGGCGGAGGACCCAAAGGCGTATTTGATTCAAATGCTTCAATCTTGGGCATTTGTGCGAGCGCGCCACGGGTTCGGTATGGGCATGCAGCGCAGTCAGCTTGCTGCCCAGGAGGGGGACAACCTGCTCACACCAGAGGAAAAAATGCTCCGTTTTCTGCAGGCACAGGGGCTGAACACCTCGCGTGTCTCCAAGGAGCTTCTCGAGCAGGGGAAACAGCTCATGATGAGTGGTGGACGTCGTCGCGCTGTGTTTGTACAAATCCGCAGTCGCAACTACAACGATACGGTGCGTATCCCGAACTTGGTTCACAGTGATCCGAGCAGCACAACCGAGTCGAAGCTTTTGAAGCTACCGCCTGCTGATGTGCCGGAGAATATACTTTTTCGCGATCTGCTGGAGGATCACTACCTGATCGCGAATTTTCTGGATGAGATGACACCACAGCGACGTGGCCAAGTTTTCCTGTCGATTGTCCAGGCCGTCCTCCGAGACCACACTGATCCGAAAGATGGCTTCACGGGCCCAGGCGCATCAAAGGACCGCAAGCGCCTTCGCCGTGGAAGCCGCTCGAGGAGCGTGTCAACCCTTGCGAGTGCCATGAGCCTGGATGCCATGACCGGCGAGGATGACGAGGACCGCGCCGGTCGCGAGGGATCCCCACAGCAAGAGGTCGTGTCACACTGGTCGGTTTCGGCGCCTGGCGTCTACAAGGGTCCTACATCGAGTGGGCTCTTCTTCCATGCGCAAACGTGTGAGCTTTTTTGGCGCAACGACGAGCTGAAGCCTGTGCCGGACAGCATGTCGCACTTTACGGACTTTGAAAACATATTAGGGAAGGATGCTTTCCAATGCGGACAGGTGAGTCGTCACGAGCACCGGCACTGGGTGCACCTCGTTGGCACGCCGTATGATGTGATCGAGTGGACAGCACCACCAGACCTCGCCGATCAAGGTGTGCACCATCCGTTCGTGATCGCTGGCAAATGGCCGGCAGAGTCGGTCGAGAGCGCACTGTTTGAAAACATAACCTACGACCGTATCATAGACGTGGGTGAAGACGACCCGTGGCCACAAAAGGAGGAGCGGTGGGCTGTCAACATGCTACGCGACGTGCTGCGCGCCGCCTTTCCTCATGGTATAAACTTCTACCCTCTGGCTCCCGCACTCTTGAGCGTGGCGGCCAGCGATGGAGGCAACGAGGAGGAGGCAGGGCACCTGGTTGTACCCGCGCTGCACCAGTACGAAATGCGTTTCCTCATGAACGACGCCTCACAATACGAGACTGAGAAGGAGCGGGCAACGTGGAAGGAGGCTGTCGCCTACCGCTACCCACAGCCGCGTGTGGAGGTGTACAACCTAGTGCCGCACGCCCGTAAGCTGTATCGGTCACTTGTGTTCAGCACCAACCAGCACTACTGTCTGCACAGCATGGCGCTTCTGACCGCGTCTCGGACGCGTGAGTCGTTATCGGTGACGGCCTTCCAGGCGGGTGAGCTGAAGCGGCGCAACTTCAACGAGGGTACACTGGAGATTCACCGCTACAATGAGGCGATCCGTGGACGCGAGGTGTACATTCCAGCGCGTCTACTGCAGGGGCTCATCCCGAGCGTGTTGCTGGAGTCGTTTTTTATGTGGCAAGGAGAGGACGACGTGCTGCGCGGCTACCCGCTTTCTGAGGAAAACGAGTCTGCTTCGGTCCTCCAGGAGTCGGCTGCGGGCGGCACCGGAAAGCTTAGGCCGGCTCGGACAGAGGTGATGGACCACTGGTTCAACTACAGCATCGAGGTTCACCTGCACATCGGTCGAAGCGGTAGCAGTGCAGTCGGTGAGGATGCCTCATCGTTGGCAACGTCGTCGGCTTGTGTAGTGGTGCGTCGCAGCGACAAAGGTCACTCAGCCATTGTCGAGGCAGCGTTTGTGCCATCGTCATCGGACGCCACAGCGGCTGCAGTCCACACCGACACCGTCGCACAGGTGCAGGGCACCGCGCAGCATCTCCTGCTACGGCACTCTGCGAGCGCAGAGGGTTTAGTGGACTCGCCAACGAAAGTACTTCACGCGAACGAAGAGGACGAGGGCTCAAGTGCCTCGGTGCAGGTTAAAGACTCTGATGTTGCGCTGCTTCACGAGGCTCTCTCACACTTGCCCCGAGGTGTGTGTGTGCAACTTCTGCGGCAGGCTCGAGGTGACATTGCTTCGGCACTGACTTGGGCTTCCTCTTCCGAAAATATGGAACCTCTGCGCGCGATGGTGGAGAAGGATGCCAAGGCTAGTGGCGAGGAAGGCGCCAGCAAGAGACGTTGTTTAGCTCAGATGGTAGCCAAGACGCAGCGGGCGGTGGAAAGGTGCGACTACGTTTTGGTGAACCTCTTGCATTGCCGGAACCTGTCGCATCTGCTGCAGATGCTCACGCGGATTGAAGATTGCTCTCACATTTTGGTCTGGGGCCGTCGCTGCTCAGCTGCGGACAGGGCCGAGGGAAGTGCGGCTGAGCAGGAAGAGATTTCGCGAGACTCTCTGCGTGTGCAGGACACAGTGGACCAAGACAATTACATCCAGATTGAGCTGATTGAGATGCCCCGGTTGCGGGTGAGGTTCTACACGAGCACAGATGGTGCGAGCAGTCGCGTCCGGCTTTTCTTGGCAGATCAGCCGGGCTGGCGCCTCGCCGAATGGGACGACTTGCGCACGGCACGGTGGCGGCAGCTGGGAGCGTTACAGGAGCCATTCCAGCAGTGCCTGCTACTGTGTAACAGTACTCACGAGGTCGCTTTTTTGTGCCCCAACCACGACTTTGCGCCGATGAGCATCAACGGTGATCCGTTTAACCCGATGCTTCTTTTTGATCGCTCATCCTACACGTGGAGGGAGGCGGTGCCGTCTCCTTTTTACATCTACGTGGTGCACAGCAGTGGTAGTTTCGTTATGCCGCCGTCTCTGTCCGCGTCTCTCTACTATGCCGTCATGCAGTGCGCGACGCAACACTATGCAGGCGCCATGCGCACTCTCGAGTCCTGCTACACGGACAGCAACTTCTCCACGGAGGAGAGGTTCATGTTTTCTCTGTTTGAGCGCACCATGTCAGATCGTTTTCCCGACGCATGTGCAGTGCGGTTGAAGTTGGCGCATGCAGTTCAGTACAGCGCTAACACCTGCCAGTGGCCTTTGGCGACAGAGCTGTCCGGTTATTTGATGGCGAAGCGGCACGTGACGGAGGACTGTCGACTGTCGCGCGGCGAGGTGCTAGACTTGCTGAAGCGCTGTCCCGAAGCAGTTCCGATCGTGCGCAGCCAACTAGAGTTGTACGCCGGACTCATGAAGCTGGGCTACCCGCAATCGAGCGAGGCCATGAAGGTTCCGCTGCAGGTACAAACTCCTACGCTGGAGCGCTGCCGGTTTCCGTGGGAGCGGCTGCTGCTGTATCCGTGGGAGCGCATTGCCCCCCAGAAGTTGAAGCGCGTGTCGTATCATCTGCAAAGCCCCGACGCGGTCAAAGACGAGAAGCTTGTAGAGTTTATCTGGACGGATCAGCTGCTCATGGATGAGGAGGGGGGCGCCAACACCAAAAAGGGATTTTATTTACTTTACTGCATGAAGCGGAACACCGTAGTGCCGATGATTGGCGAGGAGCACGTCGGCGTCACCCTCTCACAGCTCTTGGCGCGTTGGTTCCAGCTCAGGCATTCGCGTTGGGGTCGCGAAGCGCAGCAGGGAAGTGAAACAGAGATGGCGCCGTCTTGGTGCAGCACGGTGCTGCAGATGATGGAGATGTTCCCGCATGCCGACTGGCCTACGCCCGTGGACAGCACGGAGCGCTACATCCTCGCTCGCGGTGTGTCGCTGACAGAGGATGGTGAGACGAACGAGCACGCTAACGCGATGACTTTCAGGATCCAGGACACGCTGGACCGCCGGCGCCGCAGTACGATACCAGAGCACTTCAACGCCATCCATCGCGTGGCGCAGGGTCACTTCAAGGCAGACCACATCACAGAGGAGGTACGCGAGGCCCGCCAGATGAGTCGATTGCGCACACCGGAGACCCGCAAGGTGACGGTTCAGATGTGGGATCACCTGCGCGGGCGTGTGTTGCCCAGTAACACGGGTCGTGAGCAGGTGGAGTTGCGTGAGGTGGATATTCCAATCGAATACTTTCATGACGCCAAGTCTGAGAGCACTTCCGCGGCCACGGTGCTACTTCGCTCGTCGCTGCATGCGCTGTGCACCGAGCCGCTGAGCTCTCTGCAGCTGGGTGATTCCGTTATCGTTGAGGACGAACCCGCTGCGCTAGTCGTGTCTCCGGCGTTGTCGGCGCTGCCTTTTGATGTGCGGGGCCATGTGCTTTCTCGCACCCCGCTGGCTCAGAATATGCTGGACCGGCTGGAGGAGGACTCCGCTCGATTCAGAAATCAGCAGCAGTCTCAGCGGCTTTATTCCTTCCGGTGTCTCTCCAAGGAGATTGTGCAGGAGCTGCTCACAACCTCTGATCTGGCGACCTTAACTGCGTCTCTCACGAATGCGGTGGAAGTCCTGGGCGACTGTGTGCGTCGCTTGCACTCACTGGGGGAGCAGGACGCAGATCGCGTCATGCGCCTGCGCTCGTCTGTGCTGTCGTTAGCGAACAGCGTTCACCCAACGCCGTCCACGGTGCCGTCCTGCGATGACAGCGGGGCCTCGGCTGCCGCGGCACCCCAGTTTGATCATGGGCGCCTGATGCACTGCCTACAGCGGCTGGAGCGCTCTCGCGTGGCCGTCCCGCTGGAGTGGCTATGTGCTGGCTTGCTGAGCACAAACCTTGAGGGCGATCTGAAGGGTGAGAACTCGTTCCACGGATGTCTGCAACATATTCAGGGGGAGCTCATTCTTCTTATGCTGCTCAGTAACCGCATGTACTTCGCTGAGCAGGCAGCGCAGGCGGTACAGCAGCTACTTCTCTTCCTAGAGTTGTGCGGACTGCTTCGTGGCGTCGCACCTCTCAACACAGAAAGGGCAGCTGTACGCGGTAAGGTGACTCCCCAGGCGCGTGCGGCACGCATACGTGAACTGGTCCTCCACTTTTCACTGGAGATTGATCCATCTGTTCTTCAGCAGCTCATTACTGAAGGATCGGCGGCATTGGATGCAAGCAGGGGCACCCGTGGTGAGAAGGGCACAGGGGCGTCAAACAGCTGCGTCGCTCTCTCGAAGGAGACGTGTCGGGTTATAACGGGGCGGCTGCAACAGCTGGCGAACACTGCCCTTGATGTGCTGAAGGCACGTCGCACCTACGTTCATATTGATCCTCATTTCTCAGCGGCGGCGTCCTCTGGGGCGATGGGGCCGACTGGCGGATCTGGTGGCTGCGCTTTCAAGGCGACTCTGGATCCGCGCTTTCTTATTTTTGAGTTCCTCTTTAACATTCTCCTGCGTGCCCGTCAGGTGGAGATGGTGAGGTGGTTTGTCCATAATGTTCGTCATGGCCAATCACGTGTGCAGCAGATGATCATGGGCCAGGGTAAGACAACCGTCGTAGGGCCGCTGTTGGCCCTTATCCTTGCCGATGGGCAGCAGCTTGTGACGCAGGTAATGCCGACGGCATTGCTGGAGCAGACGCGCGGTATTCTTCGACGTTGCTTTGGCGTGGTTGTGACGAAGCACATCTACACAATCCAATTCGACCGCAGTAATGAGGACGGCACGAGTGACGGTGTGGAGTTGCTCTACCAGAAGCTGAGGTCGGCTGAGGAAGACCGCTCCGTGGTGATCGCCGCACCCGAGTGTATCAAATCTCTTTTCCTGAAGGAGGTTGAGCAGCTGCACATGATGGAGAGTGTGACTACGGAGGATATGGAGCTAGACGAGACGGCGGATGATCGTTACGTGACTCACGTAAAGGGACTGCGTCGTACAATGGTGGAGAGGTCTGCCCTCGCGGATGCTATCACGCCGATTCTCGAATTGTGGAAGCGTGGCGTGCTGATAATGGACGAAGTCGATGTGCTTCTGCACCCCCTGCGCTCGGAGCTCAACTTCCCGATTGGTCTCAAGCACCCCATCGACATGAGTGGCCCTCGCTGGCTACTGCCGATTCACCTGCTGGACGGCATTTTTGCAAGTCAGCAGGGAAGGGCGTGCGAGGACGTCCTGCGGCAGGTGAAGTATGGATCATCCAGCCACACCGTCCAACCCACGCATGGGGATCGCTCATCGCTGGCGGAGATGGAGAGCATTTATGACGAGAAGCGGCGGCATGCTTTGACTGCCATCCGCAGCGTCATACTGACAGGGTTCCGCCAGCGTGCACTGCAGCGAGAGCCACACCTGGTTCTTCTCGACACTGGCCACTACTACGTGGAGCAGCTGCTTCCAGCGCTTGTGCCGTGGCTGCAGCTCTGGCTGCACGATCACCTCGTCACTCATCTTCCCGAGAAGGAGCGGCAGGGTTGGGCCCACGCATCGCCCGACGTGTTTGACGAGAAAACAAAGTCGTTCCTCCTCTCCGCAGTAAAGCGCGACGAAGCGGAAAGCAGCGTATCTCGCGAGCTGAATGCACACATGCCTCACTACGGTGTACAGCTTCTAAACCTTGCACACGACTGGCTGCATCGTTTGCTGCCACATGTGCTCTCCAAGATCAACCGAGTTAGCTTTGGGGTGCTGCAGCCCAACGATATGGCTCTCAGCAGCGATGCAGCGCGGGTTCCCTATAGCCGAAAGATGATGGCTGTTCCCTTCATCGCGAAGGATGTGCCAAGTCGAAGCTCTGAGTTTGCACACCCGGACGTGGTCATTGGGCTGACCATTCTTGCCTTTCGGTATGAGGGGCTGCGTGTGCAGGATGTGAGGGAGCTGGTGACGCAGCTAAAGCAGGACTTTGCGCGGCAGGCTGGTCCAAAAGAGCACCGACCTGCCGCTAAGCTCTACAAGCACTGGCTTCGTCTGAGCTCCTCGGACCGCGCCATGGCGGCAAGGAAACCAGAGCTGGCGGCGGCGGCGGCCGCTGCCTCCTCTGCTGTGACCACTGGAAAAGGTGCCACAGCGGATAGCGAGGATGTTCTTCGCTCGTTTGAACGTGCTGGTGTGCCCCTCTCGCAGCTGCAGGTGACGGACAAAGCGCAGATGCAGTCGCTCTACCATCTGCTGCACAGTGTGCCAGAGGTGATCCACTACTACCTCTGCTCGACCATCTTCCCGCGAACAATGAGTTTCCAACGGTTGAAGATCAGCGCCTGCGGCCACGAGCTCGGCTCCTCGATGCTCTTCACCAAGCGAATCGGCTTTAGTGGAACGCCGAGTAATCTTCTGCCGCTGGACCTTGGCGAATGCTTTTACGAGCCGGGAAGCGATGGGCGCATACTATCGGTTCTCACAAACCCCGAGGTGGTCCATGCTGAGGTCCTGCCGGACAGCTGGACACCGCTCCGTCTGCTGGACCGCATCGCCGCCGCCCAGCCGCCGTACTCCGCCCTCATTGACGCCGGCGCCCTCATCACAAACATGGATAACGAGGAGGTGGCTCGCTATCTTTTGGTGCGACTACCTCCTTCGCTGTTCGACGGCGTCGTCTTCTTAGACAGACATGACCGGCAGATGATTCTCCAGCGCGACAACGGTCTCGTTGTCCCGGTCTCCCAGTGCGGTGTGCCGCTGGCTCGCCGGTTCACCTTCTTCGATCAGGTCCACACGACTGGAACGGACGTCAAGCAATCCTCCACGGCAGTCGCCGTCATTACATTTGGCAAAGATCTCGTTTTTCGCGATTATGCGCAGGGTGCGTATCGCATGCGCGGCATCGGCAAGGGGCAGCGTCTTTGCTTGTATCTGATCCCGGAGGTGGTGTCCCGCATTCACGAGACACTGGGGACTCAACACTGCACCGGAGACATGCTCAAAGACGTTCCAGCCTGGCTCATCCTCAACTCCATGAAGATCGAGGGTCTGCAGTTCTTTAAGCTTTCTCTACAGGAGCTGGCGAACGTGTGGCGGAAAAAGGCGATTGCGTATCTGCTGCAGGATGCCCAGTACGCCAACGCACATGCGGATATCTTCACAGGGTGGATGCGCTGTCGCCGTTTTCAGATTCCACGGCCGCCGGCGTGCACCAGTGGCCCTGTAGCCGACAAACACGGCGGTGCAGAGGAAGACGTGTCTACCGCGAGGGCTGCTGCCGTTGTTTCGCTCCCCTCCGTTAATCTTCTGCGCGCCGCTGTTGCCGAGTTCAGGGAGGTTATTGAGTATCCCGTCCCTGACAAGATTCTCCAAGCACCATCCTTCAGTGAGCATGTGGAGGAGATGCTTCAGGCGCGGTCGCAGCAGCTGATCGAGGGTGACTCTCTCTCGCAGGGGTTAGTGGAGCAGTTGCTTGACAGAATGCGGCGCAGTATCCAGGCTTCACGGGAGGCTGCTGCTGGAGGGAGTGCTACCTCCACCAAAGGCGCCAGCGACAAGGGCGCCACCGAGTCGAGACAAGAGGCTGTCCACACTACGATGGACCTCAACGCGGAAATTGTTCACGAGCAGGAGGCGGAGGAGGAGCAGGAACAGGAGGCGGAGCAGGAAGAGCAGCGTATTTCTGCCTTCTCGCGCGACGACGAGCAGCAGATTGGATGGGCGGTGGAAACGCTGCAGGTTCGCGGAAGTGTTGCAGCAGACACGCGTCGGCCTGCACACGGCAGCTGCTTCTACCAGATGAACACTTTCCAGATTCGTCAGAGTCAGCCACAGCTTCAGGTGGCACCGCAGTACCTCGTGAGTGACAACTACTTCAGGCTGGATTGGCACGGTGTGGGAGAGCGTCGGCTGAAGAATGTTTTCCTTTTTCTGGAGTGGGTGCCGGTGGGGAGGGCCGGTAACTTATCGGCCACAGAAGCGGCCGACAGCGGTGTGCCGCCTGAGGAGTCAGGGGTGCTTTGCTCTGGCCTCGTCACCCTCGCGGAGGGCGAGTCCATTCGCTGGCTCATTCATCACTCGAGCCATGTCCAGAAGAACTTCCGTCTGGCACTGCGTCTTGTTTCTAGTGGTGTCTACATGGATGCTACTGGCCCATTTTCCTCCACTGTCCACCGACAAGGTGTGCAGGCTCTCCGTCACATGCAGCTCGGGTCGACGAGCTCTCCCGTCGGTGGCCCCGACATGGGTGCGTGTGATTCTGTGGCAGACCGAGCGACTCTGTTGTATCGCTTTTTGAACAACGACATGTTCTACTCCGCCAAGCAGCTGGCCGTCTTGGAGGAGGTACTAGCGGCGATGTCGCCGTCTGATCGACTGCACTTCTTCACCGAATGTCTTCGAGTGCGTCGTCGCAGTCGCAACCACTGGGAGGATGCGCCGATCGCTGCACTCTTCGTCTCTGAGGCCGAAAAACCGTATCTGCGCCAACTGGCTCTGGGGAGGCGCCTTCAGCAGGGCATGGAGGACTTGGCAGAGCTCGTCGTTCGCGCCTCCCGCCCGAAAGCGTCGGATCGCACGCGGCGCGAGGCAGACCCGGCGCAGAGGAGTTTTGAAAGCTTTACTGCGGCTCTCTCTCAGGCTCTTTCTTTATACACCGCCGCATCGGCTGAGCTGCCGGCTGCTCGCATGGCGGAGATGCTGACCGAGGCGTTCCCCATTGTCTTCAAAACACTCAGCGTGCAGGAGGTGGAGCAAGTTCTCCTTTTTCTTATCCTGCAAAGGCGGGGCTTAGTCGATGGCACGTCAACTTCTGCGCCACCTCCAGCGAGCGGCTATTCCGTAGGGGAATCGAATTATGTTTTGGTCGAGGATCTGTTTTCTGTTTTGCCATCCCTAGATGCGAATGCGCTGAGTGGGCGGATCGAGGCCGCTCGGGCTCCTTCCCGCTCTGCTGCCGAAGCTCACTCTGCCCGCGTGGCTTTCTGGGCCTGTGAGTCATGCACCTTCCAGAACCAAATTTCAGGGTCTACGTGTTCGATGTGCATGTCCCCGAAGCCGAAGTCAGTGGTAGAGTTGCAGGATGCAGAGATGGCCTCCGCGGCGGGCGATATTGGCGGGGAGGGGGAGAGTGACGGTGACGACACGGATGCGCCGTGGCAATGCGAAGTGTGCACGTTCATCAATGCATCGCGTACGCAGGCCATGTGTGAGATCTGCATGGCACCGAATCCGCGCCCAATGAAGGAGTCTGGTAGCGGTAGCGGTGGTGGGGATCTGCTTGGTGGTGACTTGCGGTGCCCGGAGGGCTACTGGGTCTGCTCAGTGGAGCATGGTGGCTGTAGCAAATTTAACCCCAACTCGGTCTTCTACTGTCAAGTCTGCGAGAAGGGAAGGCCCAACTTGGCCAGTGTGCGCTTTTGATGGGATGCGCAACGCAATGGGCGAAGAGGGGGGACAAAAATTACAAAGCGACGGGAAACTTTTCCCTCCCTCCCTCCCTCCCCCCCCCCAAACGATAACAGCGACAAAAAAACAATAATATGAGTTGTCAGCTTATTGAATTATTCACTCCGCGCGTTTCGCGTGTATTTTCGTTTTTTTTTCCTGTTTGTCGGCTGCTTTGTGTTTTGTTTGTACGTCTGCATGTCTCATCGCATGTCTGTCAACAAGTAGGCTTGTGCGTGTGTGTTTGACCGTCACGGTACTCTTCGGGAGACCTCTCCTCAGATTCTTATATGTGCTAGGTTTGTTCATGTAATTTTTTTTTTTTTTCATGACCTCGAAAGGACAGTTCTGTCAAGAAAACCGCATTTCTCACCCCTCTTCTCTGCCCCACCTTTTCCCCATTCACATCCTCCATCACACGTGATATATGTGCATATATCTATTGTTATTATATCTATTATGTATTCTTCTTCGCGCATGTAGCGTCCGCCGCTGAAGAGTGGAAGTGGTCGTGGCACGCCTCTTCTCTGGACCGCACATTCGTTGAATTATGAGATGGTCCGCCGCCGGGACAGACCAGGGCAGGG
Source organism: Endotrypanum monterogeii (assembly GCA_000333855.2). Taxonomy (NCBI): domain Eukaryota; phylum Euglenozoa; class Kinetoplastea; order Trypanosomatida; family Trypanosomatidae; genus Endotrypanum; species Endotrypanum monterogeii. The sequence goes on along the minus strand of CM007315.1, from coordinate 382,016 downwards.
TCTGACTTTACCCTGCGTCTTTTTTTTTTTTTTTTTTCTTGGTGTGTTTGTGAGATGTGGGTCCATGAGAGGAGGAGAGGTTTGTTTCACTAGAGTGTTCCGTTGTGACTTCCCTGTCGTGTGTTTCGGCGAGATCTCTGTCTTTCACCTCCTCAATTTTTTTTATTTTAATTTGCTCTTGTTGTGTACAGCGCAAATTGTGTTCGATGCTCTGAGCTCAGATCAACTGCGTGTGAGATTTTTGTATGTTTCACCCACACAAACAAACAGCAAAAAAAAAAAAAACAAAAAAAAAATCATCTGGAAAATAAAAAAAAAAACGCGTGTACGGAAAAGGAGAAAATCGACAGAAAACGGCTGCTGAAGTTAATCAGCCCGTGTAGATTCTTCTTCCCTCCACTTTTTACTTCCCGATCTGGGTTGATGCTCGGATATCAATCCCTCTCCGGCATCTTCGCTGTGGGGATGTCCTCTGTCGAGGCTGAGCTCCCTCCTTCCATATTTGGCCCCAACTGTTTCTTTCGTTGGCACTCCAGTCGCTGTCCTGCTCTTGTGAATTGGGCACGCGAAATACCCAGCGCTGCCGCTACATGAAAAGATTTATTGACATCCGCTGCAGCCGCTTCGTCTTCAGTGTCTCTTTTCGACTTTGTTTTCACTCGTGGTTCGCTTTCACACTCTCCCCCCTCTCCTCGCTGAGTTACGCTTGGGTATTATTGTGATGTACGTATATATATATATATATATATATATATTATACGTTGATGCTTGCCGGAAACCAGGGAGCCCCTTGCCTCTAACTCATCCTCTTCTGCAGCAACCCAAAGACACAGGAAAGATCTTTTCTTTTGTTGTTGTTGCTGCTTTTCCCCCAGCGCGTCATTACAAAGTACATTTCATGGCAGCTGGTACAACTATACACTTCCCCTCTTCTCCTGTGACGTGTAGCTCACTTTTTATTTCTTTAGCGATAAGGCACACAGACACACACACACACACACATATATATATATCTATATATACACCGATACATTTTTTTTTCAAGCGTCGTTTTTTGGTTGCTGACATCTTTGGTTGAGCAGTTTGATCAGACAGACGTCTTCGTGCTGTCTTTGAGTTTTTGTCCGCCGTGGGGTCTCTCAGCAGACTGTCTACTGTGTTCGTTCAGTGTGTGGCCTCCTCCACACAGTTGCGCTTCTTGCGTGAGGACGTCTCAACATGTCCGACGTCACCACGAATCTTGTCACACCCCTAGCGGGAGCTGACACGGCGGAGGAGTTTATATGGCATATTTATGACGGCCAAACCTACCGCGTACCCATGTCTTTCGTGCGTCGTCATCCCGATGGGCGGAAGCTGCTGCTTCCCTATGCGAATCGTGACATCACGAAGGCCTACAACGAAGCAGGGCACTCAAAAAAAGCGATGCGCACCCTATCAAAATTCCTCGATGAGTCCGTCTCTGTCGAGGAGCTGCAGCTGCTGTGCGAGAGGGCATGTGGGTGGCACAGCCAGGATACCTGGAACTGGTGTGTACGCGTGGGAAGTTTGCTGAGTGTGCTGACGGTGATGGGGACTGTGTACATGCGTTGCAGACAGCGGCCGGTCTAGCATTACCGCTCACATCTATTGCTGCTAGAGGAGGGATGGGAAGGGGGGCAGGTTTTTAATCAACTTTCGAAGACCCCTCCCTTAAAAAAAAAAAAATCGTCCCTCTGCTATTGCTGTTTCTCTTGCCCCCGTCACCTCTTCATCCCCCGCATTTTCTTCCCCACTGCGTTCTTGTTTATTTTTCTGCCATCTCACGAGCCAACTCACTGTGCCTCTCAACTTTTTTTTTTTTTTTATTGCGTATTTGTTTGCGAGGGAACCTCATCGATGCTTCCCTGGTTGCGCATCCACCTTTTTTTTTTCTTTCGTGCACACTGCCACGTTTTTTTCCCCTTTTTTAAATCAGTGTGATGACGAATGTTTTTTTTTTTTGTATTTCCGTTATTGTTTGATCCTGAGGTGTTTGGTGTGATTTACTTCACCCCTTCATCTTCTTTCATAAGTACATATATATATATTTCGTTTCTCTTTTTTTTTTCAAGCCTCACTTGACCGATTTTCATTTTATTGTCAAAAAAATAAAAAAAAACATGAGCAACCGTGTCCATCCTGTGGTCTACGCCAAACAATAACAAAGCAAGAGCCGAGAGGGAGAAGGGCACGGATATTTTACAAAAAAAAAACTGCGGACTAAAGCTCTGGCCGGAAGGAGTTTGTGACATCGTTTCTGTCTGCGCCTCACATCGCTTGTCTCACGGTCTCGAGACTATCCCGTCGGCTTCTGGAGCTGCTGCCACAGTCGCGTGCGAAAGTCGCGCTTTTACAAAATGGGCAAGCTTATCTTTCACATTCGATGTAGGGACTGCTCTTCTGCAGTGCAGCGTCTGAGTGCTCCAGGAGGTGATCATACGGCTGCACGCTGCATGGGTATGCCCGAACACCTACTGCCACTTGCATGCGCCATGGTTCACTCTTCTTCCGTCCATTTTGCATTTTCTTTCACATACCTCTGTTTTTTTTTTTTTGCTGCACATACGTGCTGTGTAGCACACTCGTTGTAGAAAAAAGTGCACACACAGACAGGGGTACGTACACACACACACACACACATGTGTATATAAACGCCTACCCCGAGACCTCTCAGTGCGTACACAGCTTTCCGCAGACACAGCTTACCTCTAGCTTGCACTGGCAGCTGTAAACACGGAGGTGGTGATCTATACAGCAGTAGGCAGGCACGCATAGCGGTGGGGCGATGCCTGAGGTTATCCGCTATCGCTTTTTCTTTCGGGGAAAGAGTTATCTCATTCCCAAAGATTACATTGACGATGAGCACCCTGGTGGTGCTGATGAAATAATGCCCTACGTCGGCAAGGATATGACGGACGCCTTCGAGGATGCGGATCATTCCCTGGATGCTGTGGAGTTGCTCCAGGAGTGGTTGGAGGAGGAGTATGATCCGAACATTCCCTCTGACCCCACCGCAGTGGCTTCTCCGGAACAACACGAGGCGACGAATATGGATACAGTCTCGACGATCTCATCAACAGTGACTGAAGTTACCCCTGATACGCATCCACCAGCATTACGTCTCTCGATTACATCGGCTATTAAAGCACCCGCAGACGAATGCGAGCCGTCGAGGCGGCATCTTCTTCTGCCTTCGGTAATTTCTGCTGCTTCAATAGTTCTTGTCGCGACCTCTGTTGCCCTTGTGTACTTGAGGTTCACCAAGAGATGACGGGGCCACACCGGGAGGGGAGTTAGTTAGGCTGCCACTGACGTGGCAGACGCTTGTATGGGCGTGTATGTGTGTGTGTGCTGTATAATCCCGCTGCTACTACTACTAGCGGAATCTCTGCTAGGCTCTCTGCCTTTGTGTATTGCGGTTTGTTTCTGTGCTCCGAGAGGGGGAGGGGGAGATGTGTTACACCCACACCATTTTCTCTTTTTTTTGTTTTCCCCTATTACATAATTCCAGCCGTTTTTTGTTTTTTAAATTTATTTTTGGAACACACGAAATGGGTCGTGTTGCCTAAGCATTGCACTAGATGTGCCTTTTTTTTTGTCGCCCTCCATTCGAGCACTGCCTTCCCTACAACGGAGAAGGCCCACACGCACATGCACACTCACACAAACACACAGCTCACTGTATTATTATTATTCGAAGTGCGCTTCCTGTCGTGTCACCTTCATGGCGGCGAGCACTTCATAGTGAAAGCTCAAAGGTGTAACCCCAGCACCACTTTTCTGTCTTTCTCTGGGGTACGCTAAGCGGCTCCGTGTGCGGTGGCTAACGCGGAGCCGCTGGTGCTGATTACGAGTCCCGTCACCTTTGACGGAAGGAGGGCTTCAACGGATCCATCACTACCCGAGATGTATGGTCAGGCAGTGAATGATGTGTCATGGGAAGGGATTTTATTCTGTTTTAGACGACGGCGAAAGGTATGTGTGACTGCCCACATCCTTTGCGTTTTTTTTTCTTTTTTTGGTTCAAAAGATGGCTGGAGCTTGTTTATCCCCTCCCCCCTCCCCCGAGATGTGACTCCCTGAGGTGCAGGAGTTGGAGGATCTTCATGAGGGGGGAACGCGTTTCCCCTCACCTTCTCCCTCACTCCTTCCTTACTCTGCTAGTTAGATGTTCAGTGGGTGGTTGATACAAGTGAATGCAGAGTCCGCGCGTCAACCGACGGCTCTGCGTTGCTGTACCGTCTCCACGTGGCTGCTTCGCCGAATGAAGTCGTCCTCGGACTGTTGGCGTCGTGTCGCCTCGGAGGGAAATGATCTTGTATAGTGACAATCTTAAAAAAAAAAAAAACAGAAACAAGCAAAGAAAAAAGAGAAATGCAAAATTTTCTCACTTCGACCTGATAAATCAAGTGCTTGGGATCTGTGTCGCCACTATGTCTCCTTTCACGCACACCATCGTAATTCACGGTTGTTTGGCAAGGGCTAATCAGAAAAGGCCAGGAGTTAGTTTTTTTTTTTTTCACTGGTTACGATATCCAACCGCTGAGAGACACCTCAATTGTGCCAACCTCCCCCCGCCTCTTTTTTTCTGGCATCAAGGTATTTTTATTTATTTGTACTTGTCCGCTGTTCCTTCTCCTTCACTCCACTCCACTCCACTCCACTCCACAGCATTCTTGCGTCCAACAATACACCGCGCTACTTCACTTCCCACCCTCAAACAAGACGAAAGTTCCGCACAGTTCACCCTCGTTCCTGCGATTTGTGTACGTATATAATATATAATATATATAATATATATAATATACGTACACATATTTATTTACTTTCATACAGCATTCACCATTTCGTTTTACCTGTCTTCCCTTTGGATCTGATTAACAGAGCAGCATGTCCGCCACCAGCTCCTTCAAATTTATCTTCAAGGGGAGGAGTCACATGGTCCCCGAGAGCTTCGTGACCAAGGAGCACCCCGGCGGCAAGGCCATCCTCATGGCGCTTGTGGGCCATGACATCACTGAGGCCTTCGAGGATGCCGACCACTCGAAGGACGCACTAGAGATGCTGGAGGAGTGGTGCGTTGATGTGTCTCCAGCGGATAAGGTCGATCTCCTGAGGCGTGCAGAGATTCGCCGTGCCGAGGAGGATGAGTGGCGGTGGCGCAGCACAGCGATCGCCTTCAGTGTGGCCGCGGTTATCGCCGCCTATGTGCTTCGGAAGAGCTCGTAAAAAAAAAAAGAAAAATGATGTGCGATGATCTACCCACTCTCGTCTGGAGGGAGTCACTGATGCTTGGGGGCATGTCAGGCCCACGAAAGGGAAGTGTGTATGTGTGTGTAAGTACCACGCAATCACCTTCACCTTTTTTTTGTCTTCGAATTCCAAAACTCTTTCTCGCCTTCGGGGGAAGGAAGAGGGAAGTATTTTCACTATGGGTATTTTTTTTTTTTGTGTTGTTAGCTTCAATTGCTTTATTGAACGTGAAGACTATCCATGTCTGTGGAGCCGTATATCATGCGAAGAGTATCTGTCCCTTTTTTTCCTACCTACCTACCTACCTACCTACCTACACACATATATGTATATATATATACATATATATACATATGTCTCTATATGTTTCTGTGTATTTATTCTTCTGTCCTATTAAGTGGTGATGACTTCTCCTGTTTGCCTCACATTGTTTTGTTTTTCTTTGCTCTGATTCCGCCTTTCTCTCGGATCTCTTGTGGATGGTTGAATGTGCGCATTTATGTGCGCCGGCGAGGTGCGCTCAAATGCTCCACTCCGTGTAGACGCAAAATGGCTGTCCCCCCCTTTTTTTTTCCTGTGATCTTTTCTTCGACCGGGCCACGCAGCGTAGCCTCTCCTCCCCCTCTTAGAGAATCCTGTCATCTCCATTCTGCTAGTTCACCCTCATACCCTGTTTGTCAATCATCAACGCGCGCCGTAACTGCAGTGGTCTCTTGCGTTTTTCCATACAATGTCGCGCTAACTTCACGGGTGCCTGCCCGAAGATCATCTTCAGCGTGCGCCAGATGACTCTCCCTGCGGCAGAACGGGTGGCGTCAAGCGTCAACCTGCTCCCACTCGCAGTATCGCAGGAGGAGACGGTTGTATATTAAAGTTTTCTCTGTTGTGGACCCTAGAGTGAGGGCAGGAGGGGGGGGGTGCAGGAGAAAAGGGTGTGGGAAAGTGGGATGTGAGTGTGTAGAACTGTTGGCATAAGAAAACGTGACACACACACACACACACACACACACAGGCAGCCGCGATTGTTCGTCCTTCCATGCCTCACCTATCTTTTGTGTGGTGCGTGTGCCTGTAGCCATTTCTCTACCATTTGTGTCTTCTTCGAGTTGACAAACTTATTTTTCCCCCTTCACACACGCACACATCATATATAAATATATATATCATGTGTATGTGTGCGGATGTGTTGTGCTTTTCATACTTTCCTCCATTCTATGAGACGGAGAAGGGGGGGGGAGGGGGGATAGGATTTTCCTGTACGCACACCTCTATTCCCTCTCATACATTTTTTCCGAGGTGCTATTGTAACATTGACAATAGAAGAAATCCAAGAACAGAAGGGCGGTGGGTGGGCACGTGACAGGTTAGATCCGGAGAGAGAGGGGGGGAGACAGTGTGGTCTCATGTGGAAGTGACGAGCTCAAAGTTATGCGTACGTCCGTTAGGGAGGCGTTCTATTATCAAATGCCACACCTCAGCTCATATATATATATACGTATATGTATAGATATTTATATAGTACCCATTCATACAATTTCCTACCATCTTTTGTGCCGATGCTTTTTTTTTACTGTTGATCGTAGTTTTTTTTTCTCCATCTCCCTTTTTTCTTTGCCTTCCGTCTTGCCGATTTCCAATCAATGGACTGTTGGTGCTGTCAACACTGCACGCATCGTTCCTCCTATTTTTTTTTTTGAGGGGTTTACACTTTGGAAGACTTTGCCTCTCCCTCCTCCCTCCCCCTCTCGCACGCGCGTGGGGCGTTGATCGTGTTCACCCCTACCGCCATCATCTCGGGAGCGTAATGTCAGTAAGTTATCTTCATACACGTACACACACACACAGACTCACTTGAATCCATATGGAGAGAGAGTGTCTTCGTCTTGATTCTATCAAAGCATCCACGTCGTCTTTAATCGCGCTCTAACATTTCTTTGTTTTCTCCCCCCCTCACACACACACAGCAAACACGCACACACAAAGCAGAGGGCGTAGCGTAAGCAAAAAAAAAGGGCGGAAACATGAAGGCAGACGTTTTTCTTTTTACCTCTTCTTTCCCCTTTTTTTGAGATAAGGGGGAGGGTAGGAAGTTGAGTGCAGCGCGTCTGTAGCCTACGTAGTGCTCCACTGAAGATTTTAGAGAACACCACCGCTGCCTGTGCTTCAAGCTTTGCCACTCATTTTCCATAAATTGTGCCATTGTGATTTCGAGTTCTGATGAGCTACTCGCCCCCTCCCCCCCCCCTCTCCCCTTGTGGTGGCCGTTTTAGTTTTTGTCGTCGTGTGCCTCAGCGTAGATGCACCACCACAGCGCGTATGCGTGCCCTTCGAGTTTTATCCATCTCTGCACCCTTTTTCTGCTTCTCGCCCCGCCTTGTGATCGCTTTTTTAACTTCGTCAGCGTCTGTCTGCTCACTTATTCCACAACAACTGGAGAACGAAAGGAAAAGAAAAAGAGCAAAGCAACACTCGTATGCATATCAACACTCATCGAAGCGTTTGCCGATAGGGGCCACACATCTCACAGACTCTCAGTGCATTTACACACCGCTGGCACGAGCCGCGGGCGGGTTCACTACGGCCCTGATCCTCCAGAACAGTGCATCCGCCTTTTTTTTTTCTTTCTTTCACTTCGATACGAATACATTTTTGAATGGTCAACTTTCATGGCGACCTGTCACCATGTTGTCGACAAATGAACCCTCGGTGCGCATATCGTACAAGAACAACTACTATATTGTGCCGCTAATATTCATCACGGGTGTACACCCTGGCGGAAAACAACTTATTCTCCCGTACATCAATCAAGACATTACGCGCGCGTTCGTCGACGCTAATCACTCCGAGGCGGCAGTGCAGCTGCTCGAGCAGTGGATGGAGGGTGCCCCAGCAGCTCCATCGAGAGTTACTACATCTCTATGGACTGCCAGTGACGTGTCATTGAAAAGACGCACCAGTGGGGGTCACTACGCACAGATGATATGGGATGCGTTTGTGTTTGGGCTCGCTGGCGCCAGCGTCATGGCAGCTGTGCTCTGCCGTCAAATGAGGCAACCGAGTACCAATTATTGATCTTTCTCTCATATACTCTATCTTTTGTACTGCTTTATGGTTATGAGTGTGCGCGCTCTTCAGGAGGATATTCCCCTCTGAGTATTTTCTTGGGCTCCACGACTGCACCGAGCACCGTTTCTCGGATCCTATGTTTTTTTTTTTTCATGCGCGTCTGAGCACTCCGCTCGTACGTCGCGCCACGGTGGAGGTGTGGGTCGATTAGGGGCAGATGTGCAACAGCAGACATCACACAAAATAGCTCGGCATACCACACTCCCCCATTTTGATGAATAAATCTGTCATTCTCTCGCTCTCTCCCCATCATAATTGCAGGACAGTATAAACACCAAAAATCGACTCAAACCAACTTTTTTCAACAAAATCCCCCTAACGGGGGATCATTTAGCTTGTCTGCCTTTCTGTATATATATATATATATATATATATATATATGTGTGTGTATATGTATATGTGTGTGTGTGTGTCTGTATATCTCTGACTTCTGTTTTATTTGACAATCTAGAGAGAAAAGAACAATAGAATTACAGAACGGGTAGAGGTGTCTGTATAACACATTCCACTCTGTTCAGAGGGAGGCCATGATCGCATTTACCCACTCCCCCCCCCACCCACACACACAGTGTCTATGTTGTGTGTATACCTCCACCGCAGATGTCGACGTCAGTTGCATCTCTAGGGAGATGCGGTAGTATTAGTAATGGTCACGAACCAGGGGCCCACTGCAGCATTTGCGGGCGTGCTTCTTAATCTGCAAAGTAGGTGCCGTGTGTATTCTGCTGCAAGTCATCCAGTCGCTGTGCTTCGGCGATTGTGTGGCCTCCCAGTATAATATGCACCACCTTGTGCTAACATACCGATACGCGATACGGGTGATATCACAAACAGTCGCTGACTGGATACCGGTCTCTCCCTCTCCCCTCATTATATTTCTCTGTCATACATAGCCAATATTGTTAATATTCCTTTTTTTTTATTGTCGCTTCAGACTGCACACCCGGAGGCCACTGAGCTTCGTAGGTTTTCCCACACCCACATTCACATACATATATAAAGAAACACACCGGTTGGCCATGGAGGAGGGAGGGGCAGCTCACAGCGCAGTCACCACGTCTGGAGGGGCGATAACAGTCTCAACGCAGTGGACAGAGCCGCTCTCCAGAGCTGCGGTCGCCAACATCCTCCAGTACACTCCTCATATCCCCTCGCTTAGCTGCGCCGCCGCTCACCCGCACCTTCGCTACGCCCGCGAAAAAGTCAGCGGTGCTCGAGCAGTAGGCTGGGGGCCCCATAACCGCAGCAATCTCCATGTGTGCTGGGATAATGTAGCTAACTGTGAGTACCACCGCCTTTGGGGTACGGAGGAGGAGCTAGAGGCCGACCTGACGCGTCTGGGGTGGTGGCTGACCCGACCGCTCACTGTATATGGCGAGCCAATGATGATGGAGGTGGATGTGAGGCCCCAGACTTCCTTCCACTCGACGCTATCGCCTCCTTTCTCGCTGGTCGCAGCGGCAGGTGAGGCGCCGCGGACGGGATTTGAGAGAATTTTAGTTATTTTAACTCAGCCGCCATTTCAGCGCACCGATGTCGGCGTGTCGTGCCTGCGTTCCCTTATTGTGACCCATAGTCGCATAGATATGTCAGAGGCAGCGATGGGTCTCATCGCGCAGCTGACGCACCTCGAAAATTTTGAGTCCTTTGCAGATGTGTCGACCCTTCCGCTTCCTTTGCCACCAAGCCTCCGTGCTATTCGACTGCATAGGGTGACGTCTCTCACGAATTTCGGTGCGCTCGGAGACTTGCCGAAATTATGTCGCGTGAGTTTTTCTCGCTGCAGGTCGCTTTGTTTCCTTGAGGCGCTTTCGAGGCTGACAGAGCTGAGTGAGCTCCACGTGGCTAACTACCGCGTCCTTGACGTGCGCGGAGACTACTCGGCATGTCGGCGACTAACCTCCGTATCGATAAGGCGGTGCAGCGATGTTCTTCACCTGGGGGACTTGGCAACACTTCCCGCTCTTCATAGCCTGGACTGTAGCTACTCCCATTTGCGAGATCCATGGGACTTGATGCAATGCACAGAGCTGCGCAGGTTGCGTCTTCGCGGGTGTCCATTCATACAATACCTGTTCCACGCGACAGACGCGTATAGTGCTCTGAGAGAGCAGACAGGAAGTGCGACCGCTGCTGCCATCTCAACGATTTCTATAGCTGAGCCTTCGGCTGCAGTTGCCTCTTCTTTTCCCAGGAGGGCCTATGAGGTACAGCGGTTCCCGACAAAGAGCGTTACAGTCGTCGGTACCGCTGCTGCTGCTGCGACTGCACCTCCGACTCCCGCATTTTCCTTCCCTATTCTGAGGGATATTGCGTCTCCGTGTTCCACTTGTTTTGCTCAGCTGGAGGAGCTGGACATTGGTGAAAGTCATTTGGTCTCTCTCGTTGGGGTGACGCAGCGTGCCCCTGAGCTGCGTCACCTGACTGTCCGTGAGTGCCCACAGCTGCGCAGCCTGAGTCCGCTTGGTGCGCTTCTGAAGCTAAGCGCATTAGACGCCTCCTTCAGTGGTATTGAAGATCTTGAGGGTTTGTCTGAGAGTCCATCGCTGCAGTATGTGAATCTAATGAACTGCATCTGCCTCCGCTCGGCTCTCCCTCTGGCAAGGGTCAAGTCGCTGCGCGAAATTGACTTGAGCAGTATGAAGCAGAACTGTATCATTTGCGTCCACAACGTTGAGGTCGATCGAGACAGCGACCGTGTCAGTGACCGTTGTGCACCGCGGTGCCGGAGGGGTCTTATCCAGAAAGGTTGGCTCACTCCCACAAAGCCGACAGGCGAAATGGGCAAAGATCGCATGTGCACAGCAGTGACACAGCGCTCCCACCTCGGGCTCACCCAACACCACCTTCTGCGCCAGGAGATGGAGAATTTTTTGCGTCGACCATTGGAGCAAATTCGGGGAGCAGAGGCCCATCCCGAGGGCGGGGCTGCTGTGATGAGGTTTGTGCTGGAAATGCCAAAAGTGAGCACACATTCGTAGGAGAGGCACTGAAGCGGATTTCTTCTCCCCACTCCCCACTCCCCACTTCCCACTCCCCACGTCTTCGTTCGTCCGTTGGAGGATGTGTCCAGCCAGCATTGGTGAGGAGTTCTCGGGATTCGACCGGCGTCCGACTACGTTCTGAGACATGTACGGTGAATACTCAGTACCTGCAGTGGCCACGAAGGTGCGCACGGTATTTTGGTTTTGTTCCTCCTTTTCTTTCCCTTCCTCGTTTCTTCCGTGCCATGCTTCGGACATGCATTCATATATTGGCACCTGATCATGCGCACATCTATCTATATATATATATATATATATATATGTGTGTATATATATGCGTTCCCGAATGCGTGCGTGCCTTTCTTTCCATAAGGATACGTCCCCCTGTATCTCTGTCACACTCTCTATGCCGTCTGCGTGTGCGCTATATGTGAAGGCGAGTGCCATTTCACCACATCAAAAAAACATTCTCCTCTTTTTTTTTTTTTGGTTATATTCTGAAAGCGACTCGATATATTTTTCTTCAGCGCCTCCTCCACACCCCTTTCCACCTTTTAAATCCCCAAACAAACAGCACAAAGCATACACTCGCACACTAATGACAGTGGCCAATGTGCGCTCCCCCTCTTTGCTTCATTCATAATCCTTTTTTTTTTTTGTGGTTTGTTTTGTGCCCCCCATTCCCTTTCTTCTTCTGACGATCTCGCATTTTCCTTCCTCTTTTTTTTTTCCCAGCGCCATTGTTTGATCAGCATGCGTATGTCTATATAAGCACACACACACATATATATATATATATATATATGTATGTATATATATATATGTATCTATATGTATATTTCTTCTTTCGCATAACCGACGCAAAACAGAATTTTCTTTTAATGTCTTCTTTCTCCCTCATTTGTCGGATGACATTTCGGCGTAAGTACGACACAGGGCGGCCAGAAAGTGCAAAAAAAAAAATTGAAAGTCTTGTGGCATATGTAAGTCAAACTTGGTGCGATTTCAAAGGCGCGAAAATATTTGTTTTCATCACCTGTGTGTCCCCGTCCCGTTTCACGTCGCTGTTTCTTTTTTTTTTCCCCTTTCGCTTTTTATGTATCATTGCAGCCGTTGAAGGGAGTTAGGGCTGCGAGTGCTTCTGTAGCGCACTTACAGTAGTCGTGTGTATATATATATATATATATATATATATATATAGGTGCGGTGATGTGCTCGTGCGCGTTTGGCGGCATGGAGTGTGTGGTGAAAAAAAAAAGAGAATTTATTATAAAGTCGTTCCATTTCCCTTTCCATCATCATATTTCGAGTTTTGTTAGATCGCGTGCCTCTCCATCGTCTCTCATGTGTTCCAAGGGTGACGTCTGCACGGGGTCTCTCTTTTTTTATTCGTCGTTTCATTCACTCACCCGCGGTGGCGTGCTCTCCCCCGCTGTATACCCCCCCCCCCCCCCCATTCCCCTCCGTTTCCGTGCGCCGCTTTGCTTCCACCATATTCCCCTCACTTCCTCCTCTTTATCTCCCTCCTCCCCTTCCCCCTCTCTCTCCTCTGCTGTCGAATGTCATTGACCCACTTATTTATTTAATTTACTTTATTTATTAATTTATTTAATTTATTTGTTTATTTTATTTATTTCTGTATTACCCCAATGCACCGGCGTGTCTTGGAAATAAACAAACAAAAAAACAGGTACGTTTTATGTTGTAGAGCTATTACTGTGTGCTTGGTGCCTGCGCTTGGGCTCGTCATTTCAAAGCATTAGCGCCTGTCCATTGACATATCATTAGGCAATAGAGAGTGAGAGAGGCAGACATGTCTATCGCTCAGACACGGTCTTTTCTGCTGCATTGCTTTTTTTTGTTTTGTTTTCTGACATAGTCCATGTCTGTGCGGCACGAGTCTGTTTGCTTTCAATTTTTCTCTATTATATCGTTTAGTTTTGCTTCTACTGTTGTCACACCAAGTCCTCCTGTCGGCTCCCTCTCTTATGAGGGTCCTCCATTACACTTTGAGTTCAATGTAGATATATATATATTTATATATTTAATATATATTTATATTTATATATGGCGAACGTACACGTATCATCATGGTAATCCCATGTGGTCACCGTTTTTTTTTTTTTTGTCACATCCTGCGTCACCCTCCCCTTTCCCCCCACAAGAAAATAAAAGAATGTCATCCGTGGTTTCTGTCGCAATACATCGACCCCTCTTCCCTCCTGGTGCACTTGGAGGAGAGACAGAGAGAGAGGGGGGGGGGAGAGAGGAGGGGGGGAGAGGGAGGGGGGGGGGGAGTAAACGGATCCATGTGCCCCATGCAAATATATATGTATATATATATATATATGTATGTATATATGTATATATGTATATATATATATGTATATATGTATATATATGTATGTATGCATTTGTGCGGTGGTGCTAGTGGCTGTATCATTTCACACGCGTAGTCATTTGGCCACGTCTTGCTGCTCTGATCTCATGTGGGCAGTGCATAGTCGAGTGGGATTTGAGGGATGCTGATTTTTGCTGTACTGCTCACAACATCATCATCTTCGACTAGCCATTTTGCTTCCCTCCTGCTTTTTTTTTTTTGGTAGAGATCGACCACCGCCCCTCTCACGAGGTCGCTCTTTACGATGTGATGTCTTTCTCTTTCACTATCCTTTTTTTCTTGTGAGGCGCTTGTTACGCTGCTCTTGCAAGGCTCACTGTGCGCCTCAGTTTTTTTTTTCTTTTCTGTAGAGTGGGGAAAAAGGAAGCAACGGCGTCGGGAGCAAATGCCTGCGCTTTAACATGGACGGGGAAAGGAGGAGGGAAAACGGGGGCGTCGACTACGGGGGAGGGGGCGACACCCCTAAAGGAGCTCCTCTTTTTCTCCGGCCGCGTGTCTCAGTTCAGCGTGTCCCCTTCCCCCCCCCCCCTCGACATGACAGACCACAATCCCTTTCACTTCATTTATATATTTTTAAAATTGTTTGTGCCTGTGTTTTCATCTTTTGGATACTCTAATATATATATATATATATAATATGTTTGCACGTTGATGAGAGTGCTGGATGTGTGTGCATGGGTAACAGGTTTGAAAAAAAATAAATGCCCTGGTTGGCACGTGCTAACAGTCCCAAGTCACTGTACGAAGGTGGCTGATCATCACAGGCGTCTGGTAGTTGATCCACTGCATGTATTGGCACAGACTGCCCACCCCGCTGCGCTGTCCAAACCCGCTGCGGTGCGCCTGTTGGACTCCCCCTCTGAGATCGTGCCTCTCTGCGCTCAACTCTTCCTCGAGGTGCTTTTTTTATTTCATTTCCCCTCGATACTAACTCTTCCGTCTTACCCTTTTTTTTATTCGTGGTTGTGGTCTGCGCACACGCGCGTATGCCCATGATGCACCAACTTCTTATTACTGTATACTGCGTCTCTTTATATAATATATATATATATATATATATTTATTGATTCTACAAAAAAGGACGGCGCCGTGCTGTTGGTGCATCTGCCTTCTTTTTTTTTGTTGTCGACAAAGCGAAAATACATCAGAGGAGAAAAAGAGAGGGGACACGAGCATCGTGCACGCTCATGTAGCAGCGGGTGCGCATTATACATATACCTATATAGATACATCTCACTCGTATAGAAGAAGGGGAGGGGCGGAGCACTCATACTCTACTAAGCGGCTGCTTCATAGAAACGTCGAGTACGAAAGACAAGGAGGAGAAACTCGACTTGATCGCGGTTTCGTCATCTTCATGGGGACGCTTTGTGCTTTGTTCCCTTTGTCTTGTTGAAAAAAAAAAACATATTGTTTGTCACAAACTCTCATTTATAATATTTATCGCTCCTTGTGCTTGGCCAGAACTTTCCGCTGACAAACGATCTGGCTTGTCCACCTGGGGAATTCGTTTGACGAGCTGCATAGATGAGTCATGAGGTTCCCCTGCCGCTGCTGAAACCTGTTTTGGAGAACGTGCCGGCTGCATCTTTTGTGGAGCCTTGGAATTCTCTAACGGAAGGCCGGGAGCTTCCAGAGCTGGAGACATCAAGCGACAAGGCTGCTGGCACCTCGGGGACCTCACAGACTTCTCTTCTTTCCACCGACACCTCCTCTTCTTCTCGAAATGGAGAGGTTGCTCGACACAAGTGCAGACAACAGGGCGACTTCGTCATGTGTGCTCCGGAAAAAATTGAGCAAGTAGAGGAGCGGCGAGGGGGTTCGAAGACACCCGTCGAGCTGCCGATCTCACCGCAGCGGGCTATAGTTCGCTCTGCCGAAGCAGGGGACAACGTTATTGTTCTCTCGCCTTCCGACAGCGTTCACCGCGAGGAAGAACACCGGGACGAGGCGTATTTATGGACTACGCCACCGGTGCACAGCGTATGGATGCACCAAGTCGGCGTGGACCCCAGCTTCACGACCGAGGGCAGCAGCCCCGCAATCCTCTCTGATGCGGCTGCTTTTATGATTGCGCATGCGCTGCACCGCTTCTCCCTGCTCAGACGATGCTTCACGCAGTGGCAGGTGAGGAGAGCGCATCGAGTACAGTATCACCTGCATCGCGAGTGTTTCGCCGATGGTTACTACCAGCGTAATGTTTTGTACCTCTTCTTTCGCGCGTGGCAGTGGCGTCACCACCAACATCTGAGGAGTGAGGGACAACGACACATGCTCGAGTACGTACGCGTGCGTCACCTCCGGCGCCGTGTCTTCCTCGCATGGCGGGGGTGGAATGACAGTCGAAGATTGCTGCAAGCACGACTGAGTGCGATACAGGCGTTGGCGGCATCTAGTTTCCGCCGACGCTGCTTCGAGCAATGGCGGCGCACGTCGAGACTTCGAGTGCTTGCACGGGCAGCGGCTCGTGTGTCGGGGGATAGGCTACGAAGTACACGGTTCCACGACTGGCTGCGCCTTCTTCTCCAGCGCAAAGGGGAGCGTCTGCGGGTCGACGCTTTAGCGCTTCACACACCCGCGGCGTGGGCAAGTGCACATATGAGACAGTTTGATGGCCTCTGTTTCCGCCATGTCTGGATCCAATGGCTGCGGGTGGCAATGCACCGCCGTGCGAGCCGACTTCACGTATATGAAGGCGCCATGACAATCGTGAGGGAGCACAGGGACAAGACAATGGGACGGCGGTGGTACGTGAGATGGCTGCAAATGACATATATTTCTCTTCATGAGAAACACGCGCGACATGTTCTTCTCCAGCGCTACTATCGCTGCTGGTCTATCTTGGGGGCGCGTAGCCAGATGGCGCTGCACTGGGAGAAGAGGTCTCACTGCAGGCACGTGCAGCGTCGCTGTCTGACAAGGTGGTGCAGTCGATTCCAGAGACGACGAGACAGTCGTGAGCATCTGCGGATGGCAGAGTGCTTCTTTTATTCTGTAGTGCAGGAGCATGTCACACGCGCTGTGTTTCGCGCATGGCTGCTGAGGCACTCGCGTCGCGCAAAGGCTCAACGAATGCGCCGCGTAGCGGCGGAATACGCGAGGCCGGCGCTCCTCCGGCACCTCTTTCTGCTTCACGTCGCAGACGGCGTCCTGGAATCACCGTTGGAGATAAAAAATGTGCTCAAGCTTGATGGGCAACGCTCAGGCTCGGAGGCAACGCTACTTCAGCCGACGAGCATCGTCACATCTTCAAAAGAAAACAGTACACGCGAGGAACGGAGGAGGGCGGCGGTGTTGGGCTCCCCACGGCCTCCACGACCACCGATTCCTTTTCACAACTGCCGACGCAGCTCTTCTGGGGGTTTCAGCGGCCCCCGAGCGACGGGGGACGATGCTGCCGAGTCTGCCCCGGGGTCTACGCGCGGTGGGGAGGGCTGTGCAGAGCCAGTGACGACAATCTCAGCCCCCGGGCCAGTCACGGCTACGGAAACACCATTGCCTCCACCTCCTTCCTACGAGGAAGTGATGAGCCTTTCGCCTGCAACGGGCCAGAGAAGCCTCATCGGGGGGCGCGCTCTCCCAGTACGAGTGGATGCGGGTGTGGGCACTACGTTTGAAGTGCCACGTTCCCTGCATGTCGATACGCGGGTCGTGGGCTGCACTGGAGACCCGTTGATTGGGTATCCGCACGTTTATCGACAAGCGGAGGAGGACCGCTCATCTGCGATGGCCACAGCGTTCTGTCATAACACACCACATTTTGGTGTAGCAAACGTCTGGCCACTAGCTGGTCAATGGCACGTTGATTCCAGTGGTGCACCGGTCACCTGGACGCCAAGTATTACTCGTACTGGGAGAAGCGGTCGTCTGCCTCTCGACACCATCGCGCAGCCGTCGACCTTTGCGGCTGTATATGGCTGTGCCCCACCTGCCTGCCCCAGCGTTTATTCTGTTCCTTGGACAGGCGATCTTTCTTCCTCAGTGATCAAGCCCCCTACAGTCGCTTCTGCGGGCCGCGCATGTGCGGAGGCTGTCGTTGAGGCTCCCGCTTTTAGGCACGTAGCGGAGGCACCGGAGGCGAGCACCTCACCCGCATTTCCTTTGCTCTCTGAGGGGTTCTACCCCGAGACGCCATCACCACTGTCTCACTGCAGCTTTGACACACACCGCCACGCAGATGGTCTTGCCCTTCGCCTTCACTTGCGCAATGGCGCTGCAGCTCAGACTTTTGAGCGTGACGGCGGTGGGCCTCTTCCTGACCCAGGGGGGTATCACAACCATAACGCATCGCCGTTGTGTGTTGGGCGTCCCGCAGAGGCCCCTGGGAGTGCTATCCTCTCGAAGGGTCGCGTGTCTCTCAGCTTTGTGGGCGGTGGCGTAGGAAAAGAAAAGCAGCAAACCTCAAATATTTCAACGATGAAGGCGCCACAAGACGCTCTGTCAGCGCATCTCCCTCCCTTGTCCTCCTCCTCATCATCATCATCTTCCCTCTCTTCGCGTACCCCTCGTACATTCGCTGGGCCTCGAGCGCGTGATGCGGGGACTGTTCCCCTGTGCTGTTCCTCTTCCACCGAGGGCTCTTGCTCGCTCCGTGCGCAGGCAAGGGGTGTTCTCAGTGATTTCAAAAGCCGAACACGTCTCGTGGCTGCAGAGAAGGCCGAGCTTGCCGCTGTCGAGTCGCAGCTGGAAATGAGTGCACACCTCCAGAACAACTCTCAAAGAAAGGAGCTCTCTAGAAGGCGGACGTATTTGAGGCGGCGCATTCTGGAATGGGAGCAGCGACGTGCCCAGGTAGCTCAGCTCGCCGTTTGGCTGGAGGATCGGGTGAGCGCTACGACCTCGTCAGCTGTCTCCGACGCGGGTGCTGGTCGTCTTGAGTAAGAATATAAAAAGGGGAGCACCTACATACCCACATTTGCGCGACACCGAAGCTCGCGTTGGCATCGAAGTGCATTACTCATTACATGCCCCCTTGTTTTTTTTTCTTCTCATTTTCGTGGCTACTGCGTGTCTACTGTACTTCCCTGTATTCTCTATTCCTCTACAGGATTACATCGACCGTCTCCCCCCTCCTCCGCTTCTCGCTCCCCCCGGCAGCGAGCCGAACGAGAGGCATTATCGTATCAGTCAACATGCATTTATTTTTTTCATGTCTAGAACTGACAGTCGATAGCGTCTACATCAGGAAAGGATTGGGTTGCGTGCGTGAGCTAGGGAAAGAAAGGTACTTGACGCATCTAACGGCGATGCATGTTCACCCATTAATGCTGCGGCGGTATTCTGCATTGTTTCTGCCTCTTAATCTTTTTTCTTTTTTTCCCCCGTACCACTGCTTAATTTTCGTTCGCTTGCTGTTACATTCGGTGTTGTATTCCTTCACAACGTCCCCAAACACAGTATCCCTCACACCAGGTGCACAGGAGCAGGCCCGACATCATTAAACGATAGTCACACGCAGACACAAATACACAAACAAAAGAATCGCTTCGGCTACAATCAGGAAAAAAAAACAAGGGAGAGAGACAGCACATCACTTATTATTATTTGGAAGACGCCTATTAGTGGTCGTTCTTTCCCTCACCGCCTCCCCCACATTCAGACAAGTTTTGCTTTATATTTGAAAAAAAAAAAATTGTCTTCTCCGTATCGTATTTTCTACGTGATGCCGCTCTGTGGTTCCAGTGGCCATTGCCTGCGATACTGCACTACAAGAAGAGTGCCACCCGACCCGAAGTTGTTCCCACACTACATGCAAAATCGTCAAAACCTGTGGTTGCACTTCAGCGAGTGGTGGCCGCACGGTGACGGTGGCAGCACCCCGGATTCACCCATCAAGGGAGTTGTATTCATTGTGCCAGGCCTAGGCGAACATACCGGCCGCTACGACTCGGTTGCACTCCGAATGAATGAGGAGGGTTACGTCGTCTTCTCCATGGACAACCAAGGTACCGGCGGCAGTGAGGGAGTTCGGCTGTACGTTGAGCGCTTTGACCACTTCGTGGATGACGTGTGTGCGTTCATCAAGTTCATCCAGGCACGGTATCCACCCCTCGAGGGTCAGCCGACTTTTCTTTTGGGGCACTCGATGGGCGGTCTTATCTCTACTCATGTAGCCCAGCGAGACGCGAGTGACTTCCGCGGGGTCATCTTGAGTGGCCCGGCGCTGGGTCTGTCAAGGCGTGTGCCAGGCTTTCTGCGGTCTCTCGTGCATCGTCTTGCTGAGTGGTTCCCAAAGATGAGGGTGCACAGGTTTAATATGGATCTTGTCAGCCACAACCCGGCGGTAGTACAGCTGGTGAAACAGGATCCCTACTATCCAAAGGTGGCGCTCCGTGCGCGCTTCACGGATGAGATGCTGCTGGCTCAGGATCGGGCAATCGCGGCTACGCCAAATTCCAAGTTTTCTTTTCTCATTGTTCACGGCGAGGATGATCAGATCTGCTCGCTAGCAAAATCTCGGTGGTTTTACGAGAACGCGCCCTCTACCGACAAACATTTCTTTTCCTACCCCTGCGCCGCACATGAGGTTTTGACCGAGCTCTGCCGCGATGATGTCATGGAGGATGTCATGAACTTCATCAACAAGAGAGCGATATGAGCTACTTGCTCAGCATATGCTCCCCACCTCTTTTTTTTTTTTTTGTTGTTCATCAACGGGGGCGGGCGGCGCTCTGTTGAGGACCACTGATGCACATCTTTACCTCATTCACATACATGTATGCATCAATATGTTATGATAGACTGCAGTCGGCGCTCAGTTTTTTTTTTTTTGTGCACATTTACATCGCTCGGAATCCCGTCTGATATCGCCCCACCCCTTCGTATTAAGTAGTCCAATGTGCATCATCTGATCTCATCCTGACCGAATATAACGATCATGTGTTGGCTTCACTTCTAACCTCGTCGTCGTCGTGTGTGTATGTGTGTATGTATATGTATGTGTGTGTATGTGTGTGTGTCATTTCTTCCAAACTAAACTAGTACAGTGTGACGGCTTTCATCGCGTAGGGGATTTCTTGCAAAGTTCAAGCTTGAATGTATAATAAGTTGCTGCACACACACACACACACACACACACACGCTTTCTCTCTTTCGTGCAAGAAGTCTGTCACACGTATGCTGTAGATCAATAGAAAATGAGAGTGATGGTGGTGATGGTGATGATGATGGGGGGGGGATAGAGGGGTAAAAAATATTTTTCTGCGCTGAACCCTTTTAATGACTATCGACTAGGAATGACCTGCCGCAGGTGCGAGGTTTGTACTTGTCATGAGAGGTGAGGCTGAGCATTGCTTCCTTTGTCTCTCTTGACTGAGGAGGGAGTGTTGTGTTGCCAATGCGGTCGGTTCACTTGACACTGTTTTTTTTTCCGAACAATGTTCGCCTGCTTGTTTGTCCCTTTCTCTCTGTCTCACATCTCCCACCTTTTTTTTTTTTTATAGCCCTGAAATTTCACTCCGCTCATCGTTTAATACACACACGCAGATATATATATATATAATAATAATATATATAATTTAATATAATATAGATACAGCATTGAAAAAGGAAAAGTGAAAATGCGCGGCTTTTTTTTTTCAAAATCGGCCCTGGCGGTGCTTCTTGCCGTGTGTGTGATCACCGCTGCTGTTCCCTCGACTGCGATCAGCGTCGCTGTCAAGCCGAGAGAAATATTTTCTGTTACCGAGTTTGTGCCACTGGGAAATATGGTCATGTTCGCGTATCAAATGGACCCGGACTATGTTTTCCCCGTCCGTATTCGAGACTCGTCGACGGGGGAGGTCCTACAGAAATGGGACAAAGAGGCGCAGGGATTTTTAAATATTCCCGCTCTGGAAAGGAAACCTAAGTTGCTTTTTGAGTTCGATAATTCCGAATCTCTTCTGACAACCATGCACGTAAACTTTGATATCCGCATCTTTCCCGATCCGAGCCACAGCGTGCGGAGGGCGGATATCGACCCAATCGAAAGGAGAATAGGCGCGCTTCACTACAAAGTACAGGCCTTACGGAAGCTGCTGGACAGTCTGCGGTACTCCCAGAAGTCGCACCGTGACACTATAGAGGATACGAACGGGCGACTGCTGTGGTGGTCTGTCGTTCAGATTTTCAGCTTCTTCGCCGCAGCAGGCGGACAGGTGTGGCTCCTGCGGCGATTTCTCGAGAAGCGCCGCACTGTTTGATGAGGCTGGCGGGTGGTGCACTCCATTTTTTTTTTTGGATCGAGATTTTTTCTGCTCTCTACCGGCGGTGTTGTGGGCCACCTCGTGACGCGCTTTCGACCCTGCGCGCACAAGGTGGCGCGTAGAGGGCCGGTGTTCCTGCGTTTCCTTATTGCAGGGATGAGGGCGTCGTGCCCGGACCACTGCGTTGGCGACGCGGACAAATATATGGTTAACAGCTGTGATTTCTCGTTACCCACACACCGCTTTTGTTTTTGTTCACATCCCCAACACATCGTATTTGGTTTGTTGTCGAGCACCATCTTCAATCTGTATCTGCTCCCCCCTTCCACTCTCCCCCTTTATCTCCCTCTGAGTATTTCCGCTCTATCAACAATCACTTACTGGACACATGTGGGGAGCAAAGGAGGGAGGATGGAAGGGGGGGGGGCTGCAGAGCTGTAGCGTCTAAGGCCTAGGAGCTCTCTTCCTGTTGATTATATATATATCTATAGTATATATATATTTATATATAGTATATATTTATATATATATATATATATATATCTATAGTATATATTTATTTATATATAGTATATATTTATATTTATTTATTTATTTATTTATGTTTCACACGACGATCGCAATAAGCGTGAAGGACGGCCCCTTTACTCCACAAAAAACAGAAAAAACACAGAAAAAAAAAACATCACGCGTCCGCCATTGGAGAGGACCAGGGGGAATGGGGAGTATGGGACCCAGGCTTGCTTCAATGAAGCGATTTGTATCCGCCGCCAAGTTAAGTTATTATCGTAAGCATGGCTGCCGAGCAACTGGCAAGATCTGTGTTACTGTCTGACAAGCTCGTCGTATGAATGGGCGTGTTTCACGCGCTGCAACACCATGGACACACACACACACACACACTCTCTCTCTCCTTCCGCTTATTTTTTTTTTCTCGTCTGCGGCATCCTTAGCTTGACAGGCACTTCTCCTGCGTAGCATCCCCTGCACACCCAGGTAGGCGAACTCTGTGCCTCTCGTTTTTTTTTTTTCTCTTCAGTAGAGCCACATTCATCTCTCACTTGCCGTCGTAGTTTTTGAAGCATCGGTGAGGTTAGTGTGCGTGTTCCTGTTGTGCTTGCAGAATTCTTTGTTTCTCCGCAAAGGGCGCAACAACAAAAAGAAAAACAAAATGAGGGTCAGTACTGTTAGGGCTTCGCTGCTGCGACACGGTGGCGCGTCTTCGTTGTTGGTTGCGTTGCTTTTTGTCTGCTGCTGCGCGTCGACGTTGTCATTGGCGCTGTCAACAGTGATCGGTGCTGGCGATCTTTTTGAGATGACCGAAATCCTCGAGGTCGGCAGAGAGCTTCACTTCCAGTTCACGCTGGACCCCGAGTTCGTCTTCCCTATCATCATCCGAGATCGTGGAACCAATGAAGAGCTGATGCGATGGAGAGATCTCCCAGAGGGTTCCTTCACTCTGCCCGTCTCCAAAGCGCCCCGCACCATCGTAGTTAGTTTTGATAACTCGAACACTATTTTCACGTCAAAGGAGGTAAGTTTTTACTTGCGCACCCCTCTGGGCGCCAACTACGCGGTGGATGCGAACCGCCTTGATCCCATCGAGAGAAAAATTATGCGTATATCTCACACGATGCAGCGCCTCCGGATGCTCCAGGCGACGGTGGGCAATCAGCAAAAGACCCACCGTGACACCGTCGAGAAATCGAATGAGCACATTTTGTACTGGTCGTTTTTTCAAGTACTTTCCTTCATGGTCGTCTCGGGCTCACAACTGTACCTGCTGAAGCGTTTCCTTGAAAAAAAGACGTACGTGTAGAGCGGCCAGGGTGAGTAATAGACACAGCGGGCGGCAGGAAATCCTTCCCTCTCTGTGTGTGTATGTGGGTGCTGGTGGTGGTGGTGGTGGTGAGGGGAGCTGAGGCGTTACCATAGAATGAAATTTGTATTTGGTGCTGTGATGCAACATGACGATTGTGGCTCGACGCCGTGTTTGGGGAGGGGAATGAGCGACGCATCTGTGTATCTAAGTGTGTCCTGAGATTTTTCCCGTGACATGTATGCTACAATTAAAAAAAAAATCGTATGTATATCGTTACCTTAAAAAAAAAAAAAGTGCTACTGCGTTGTATCCGCAGCACGAGCTCTGCCTTCATTGGCTGAGCAATCCGATAGTACATACTGGGAGTGTAGCTCATTGTTCCACTGATGTCCACGTTGCGGGAGTAATTTTTTTTTTTTTTTGGGGGGGGAATGGGCTCGTTGTTTCTCCTCTTTTTTTTTCTTTTGTGTGTGTATCTTTCTCTCACGTTTTCTATACTGGTATTATACGTATTGGGAAAGAAACATACGCCTCACTGGCGGGGAAGAAGGGGAAGAGGAGGGAACAAAAGAAACACAGCGATATATATATATATATATATCGCCTTATTCTGTGTGTTGTGGAAAGATATACACAGTCATGCGCTAGATAGTGAAGCCAAAGAGTCATACATCAGAAGAGAATTCCGTCCCTTTCCATATTTTTCCCCGAGGGCTACGCACTGTCTACTCTCCGTTTGTCTGCGGGGAGTGCCTTTGTGAGTTACATATTACTGTATCTGCACTTTCTTTGTTGCGTGAAATTCTATTTTTCCCTTCTACCCTTACTATTCATTCCCCCTGTACCTCTTCTTCTTATTATTATTGACACTGGTCGTTGCGAAGGTACGCATTCGTTTTTGACTGCGACGGTGTTGAACAGAAAAAAAAAAGGCGATCAGGTGCGAATACAAGTCAGTGCTGCTTCCCCCCCCTCTCTTCCCCATCAAGGCGTATCGAGTCGCTGATGTTTGTCTTTCAGCGTGCCGCATCTCCACCATCGGTTGCCGATGCATCAGGATGCACTACCTTTATCGATGACGAGCCGTACCAGAGCCTTTTTATGAAATGGGGCCTGCTGCGGTCTAGAGAGTGGGGTGTGCACACTTACCGATACGCCTTCACCAAAGAGCTCCCCTCTTTACCCGAGAGAGGAGGAGAGGAGGGGAAGACGGGAGGAGAGGGGGCGTTCTCTTCACAGGCTGACGGCTCGTCGTCGTTACGGGGGACTGGAAAACCCCCCGTGGCTGCTCTTTCTGCTGTTGAGCTTCGATTTCACCATGGGGTCGCTAGGGACTTCTTGCGCGGACTGTTCGCGTCTTCATGTGTCCGCTCAGATCTGGTGGGGGACGACAACTATCATGCGGAGACTTCAACGGAGGGTGGTCGACTACAGTTCCGTCCTCTAACGTGCCGGTGGACAACTCTCACACCGTTGCGCCAAGCTCTCGTAGATGCGAAGGTGGTGCGTCAGGTCGTATGCGATGCGGGTAACACCGCTTCAGTGGACAACACTGATCCCCTCTATCTTTTACCTACGGTGAAGCGGGTGGAGGAACTTCTCCCGCATGGGGAGGTAATCAGTGATGAGCTGCGATCGCTCTTTCTACGATCTCATAGTCGCCTCATCTCGAGGACCAGAGGAGATGGCGGTGATGGAAACTATGCGTACGATCTGGACGATACCGAGGTGGCCGCTGCTGCCGATGAGGACATCGACGATGAGGACGAGGATGATACCTGGGGCTCAGCATGGGACTCGAAGCTTTCGATCCGGCAGCTGCGCGGTGTCTTCGGCGAAGCATCTCGCCAGGAATTTCTGTATCACATTGTCTGGCGACTGATCGCTGGTAGTGGGCCACTGAATCAATTCGAGGACGATGCTGCAGTGTACTTGGATGCAGCGCGGGAGCTCTATCGGTTTTTTATTCGCTCGATACAGGTTCGTGATGTGGGTGAGCCGGAGACCGACGCCAATACGGCGGGGACAGGGGCAGCGGCAAAGCACATCGATCGGTACCAAGCGGTAGTGGAGACTTCTGTTTATGAAGTTGCCACGGCGCCAGGTATGATATTTTTTCCTCGCAGTGATGGCGTGCACCCAAGCAACTTGAACTACTGCTACGTCATTGTCAACCCAACCGAACAAACTGCAACTATCTGGTATCATCGGTGCTGATGAATCCCCCACACACACAATTTTTTTTTTTTGATAGTGAATATTCAAAGCGCTTGACTATATTTACTGCCATACACGCAGAAGATGTTTGTCATGTACACTGTGTGCTCGTGAAGAAATTCTCCAGAGCATTTGTAAGAAATTGACTGGCCTTTCTCTTTTTGATTGCTTTCCCTCCCTCTTTTTTTTTTTGTTGTTGTTGTTATTGTTGCATCTTTACAGCACACCTTGACTCGTGGGCAGGGGCAGCGGGTGTGCGCCACTCAGCAATGCTTCTGAAACATTTTATACATGTGCATATACATGTATAGGCGTCTATGTATACAAAATATATTGGTAGAAAAAAGTTCTACTGAGATGCAGTGCAGTTCCCCTCGCTTAAATCGCACATCCCAATCCACAGATCTTTCTTTTATGTACGCGTCTCTCTCCGCTGGTTTCTCGTAACTACCGTCACAGATATGGAGTATTGGTCGTTCTGTTGTCAAATATATTTCCCCTTCCATTCTTCTTTTTTTTTTTTTCATCACCCCTATTCTGCGTGTGCGTGGGAATCGAGTTGGTTTTCTCAGTTTGTCGCGCATTCCTTTTTTTTTTTTTTGAGGGGGGGCAGAGCACTCGATTTCAGTTCACATACCCACAACCGTAGCTCTTGTCGTACTTCATTTTGCACGTTTGCTTCAAGTACACCCTGCCTTAGGCTCTCCCTCTTCGGCAGATTTCTACCTTCATACTTTAAAGAAAAACATATAAATTAGATCCATATAGCGGAGGCAAAGAGTCGGTGTGCTGTTTGTGGTGCACTCGTCATGTCTCGTAGTCAACTCTCGATCGACCTGGGCGAGTTTTTGGGGTATCAGGCGCCAATTCCCACCGATGCCTTTCTGTTGAGTATCCGTTCGCGTGCACCACATACTCGACGGCCTCGATATTCGGATGCAGACACAGACAACGGTCATTCGATTCTCGCGTCGTGGCCGGACCCCGTTGTAGCCCCGGTCGGCGTTAGCCGTCGGCACCGACCACGAGAGCCGCCGTGTGAGTCGAGCGAGGACCTCGAAGCACAGCGCCGCGCCTTGGTTGGACTCTCTCGCTGTCACAATACATCGAATAGCCGCGCTGCTGATGCTGAGGAGACGGTGGATGGGAACCCGGAAGCATCTACTCTACCCCCCGATGACGACGACGCGCGGGTAGAGCGTCGGGCCGGACCACGTCGCCGGCTGGAACCCAATCGGTTGCAGCTCACCCGCGCGTTTAGCGAGGCGCAGGTGGTGGAGCGGCAGCAGCAGCAGCAGCAGCTCATCACAACGTTAACGAGCCGTCTCGATGAAATGGATGACCGCTTCCAGGCACAGGTGAGGGAGTTGTCAAGCAAGTTGGAGGCGGTAGACGTCAGTGTTGGTGATAAGTATGAATCGATCTACCGCAAAATATCGGAGACGATGAACACGCGCGCATCGGAGGTATTGCGACTGGAGCAAGAGCTCAAGGCCCTGAAGGCATCGAGCTCAGAGGATCTCAAGTCATGCTGCGATACCATCATCGCGTGCCGGGCCGACGTCGCTAAGCTAGAGGGCCGACTGGAGGGCGTGCTGTCCCGTCCGGCGCCATCCTCCGTCGGTGCCGAACTCTTCTCCTCATCGACCCCAGCCCCCAAGTCGGGGGCATTCACCACTGGCCTTTCCTCATCGTTGCCGCCGTCGGCAGCGGCAGCAGCGCCTACTACCGAAGCGTCCTCTTCGTTCCCTACCTCCTCACCTACTGCGTCGTCGACCGGGGGAGGGTCAACGTTCAGCTTTGGTGCCTCAGCTACGTCCTTTGGCGGATTTGGCGCTAACCCGCAGGATACAAAAGCAACTGGAGGGGTAGGGCCCGTTTCTGCTGTCAGCGGGGCGCCGAAGACAACGGCGGACAGCACCAACCCATCCGACGCGTCGCTGCCTGCAAAGGCGCCGGGTTTCGGCAACCCCTTTGGGGCGAAGGCAGGCGACGCTGGCGCCTCGACTGCCCCGTTTTCGTTGGGGGGCTCCGCAAACGTAAACTCAACATCGACAGCAAACGTGCAAAGGGACCCATCCAACACATCAGCGATCTCATCGAGCACAAGCGCCTTCGGTGGTGCAAGCAGCGGTTTTCCTGCCGCTTCAAGTGCCACCCCGAGTGCTGGCGAAGCAAAACCGTCGGCCGTTGGGGGTGAGGCCACGGCCGGGTCGCAGGGCGCAGCTGCACAGGCCCCATCTTCCACGTCCACCAACGGCTTCAGTTTTCTAGGGAAGCCAGCGACTGCGCCGGCGCACAGCAACAATGCAGCCACAAACGGCTTCGGAATGCCATCCGCACCGTCGACCGCTTCGAGTGCATCGCCTTTCTCGCTCAGTACCGGCGGTCCAACGGCAGCGTCTGGGGTAACACACGGAAATCCTTTCATGCCCACAGCTGTCGACTCGTCGATGCCGAAGTCTTCACCATTCGGTGGTGCAGTGGCTTCTCACCAAGCGGCCTCACCTGTGAACGGGGGCCCCTCTGCAGGCATGTCATCCCCGACTACCACTGTCACCTCTTTCGGGGTAGGTCATTCTACCGCGCCAGGTCTGGGAGAGGGTGCACAGAATAAAGATGGTGGCGCTAGTAGCGTTTTCGGAACTGGTGGTGGGTTTCCCGCATCGACAAGCGCACCAGCAGGAGCATCTCCCGCAACCTTCTCCTTTGGTGCGGCATCAACTCAGATGTTGAATGTACCCTCCGCTGCGTCGATGAGTGGTGCCGGTGGCTCATCCGTGTCCTCTGCCGCTCCCACGTTTGGATCTCCAAGCGGTGGGGCTGTCCCTCTCTTCGGAGGTAGCACGGGCGGTGGCAGCGGCGGCAGCGGGGACAAGAACAAAATGGGTGGCAGTGGCGGCGCTTTCGGCGGCAGTTCCTTCCCCCCTCCCCCTCCTGCCGGCGTTTTTCCCTCATCGACTCAGACACCGGCATCCACATCGTTTACTGCAACGTTCACCGCTGGCAGCGGTGCCCCACCCTCCACTGGCACTGTGGCCTCATCCTTTGGAGGCCTCACAGCTGGTGGGCCGTCCAACACGTTTAGCTTTGGCGGTGCATCGGCCACCACCACCACCACTACCACACAGGGATCAACAGGCGCGCCGAATGCTAACATGAGCCCCCCGAACCACGTCGGCAACGGCATTGTCGGAAGTGGATTCAACGCGAATGCCAATATGACTGTTTTTGGTGCGTCGGCACCCTCAAAGACGCTTCCTGCCAACCCGTTTTCGGGAGCCGGCAGCACTGCCGGCGCGAGTGGCACCAGTACGATGCTGAGCAGCGGCGTGACATCCTCGGCGTTCGGCTCTAGCACGGGCCACCAAGGCATCGGGAACTCAGCCTTCGGCACCGGCGGCAACAACTCAGCCACAGGTGCCGGCGTTGTATTCGGTGGTGCTCCCACAAATACATCAGTGCCTACTTTTGGGAGCAATATGGCTGGTGCGGGGGGTCCGCCTCCGAGCGCCTTCGGAGGTGCGAAGCCAGCGTTTGCCCAACCCCTGGGGAGCTCTCCGGCATTCGGCAGTGGCAGCGGCTCTACGATGGGTAGGGCAAGCGGGTCATCACAGGGGACGAGTATCTTGGGTTCCAGCAGTTCTCGTAAGAAGACTGCCAGGCGTTACTGATTCGGTTTTTATTCGGTAGACAGGAGGGTTCGACGAGGTGAAGGCGATCGGCATCAGACACAGCGACATGTTTTCATGCTGAGAAGGCCGAGATCCACCTTTTCGTTTTCACTTCATTCATTTGTGCGTGCTTGTGCGCTGATTTCTAGATTCTCTGTAAGTGAAATGAGGCTACCTCCCTTCTTTTTTCTACCTCTTCCTTGCTCCCCCCCCCTCTTTACCTACTTGGCCTTATATATGTATTCACATATTGCGTGCTATACAGCAAATGCCAGGTGGGCAATCAGATGTGTCTTGTATGATGTGGACACAAGTGTTACTGCACCCTTCGTTGGCGGTGATGAGATCGGATGAGGTGAGTGTGCGTTACCGCACCGTTTTTTTTTTTCTTGTTGTTCTGGTGCATTGTTTGCACGTAGACCTGCGTGTGTGTGTCCCTCCCCTCCTTTTCCCTCTTGTTTTCCATTTTTAGTGAAATCGCACATGGAGGGAGGGAGGGGGCGTGTTGTGAATGAACAACAACAAAAAAAGGGGGAGGGAACAGAGGTGGGACTAAAAAAAAAAAGCGCCTATGTAGATGATTCTGTATTTCCCATTCTAGCTTGACATCTCACTTGCCGTATGACCTCGTTTGTTGTGCTGATGACGCCTGAGCGACGGACTGACTGACTGAGCCCGACACATGCAGACGGACACTTGTGTATACATATATACATATAGACATTATGTTTGTGGTTTG
Source organism: Endotrypanum monterogeii (assembly GCA_000333855.2). Classification (NCBI taxonomy): domain Eukaryota; phylum Euglenozoa; class Kinetoplastea; order Trypanosomatida; family Trypanosomatidae; genus Endotrypanum; species Endotrypanum monterogeii. Next base: position 351,593 of record CM007315.1, on the reverse strand, counting down.
TGTTTTGCACACACCTAAGGTCTGTGGGCCCGGGATGGTGGTGCAAATTCTACCGGAGGTGAAGTATCTCATGTGAGCCGGTGATGTGTGTTGTTGACGTATTCTCAACAGCTGCGAGACAGGGATGGGATCGGGTGGGGATGGAGGGAACGTTCGGCAGATGAGCAAATATTCTTTAGAAGATTTGACTGCCCCCATAAGCTCAACCGGCATCCATACCGACGTGTATACATCTGAGTAACACTAAAACAAACAAAAGAACAAATCTGCTCTCAGGCAAATATTTTTTTTTACGGGGGGAGTGTGAGGGTATGCAGGAGGGAGGTGTACGGTCTGGGTGCTAAGAAACGTGCGGTGCACTGCGGTACTACGCGTGTCCAGGCCGTATTCTTTCTCGTTGAGCGTCCGTCCTACCCTGTCATGTTCTCTCATTCCTGTTTTCACTACGCCCGTACGATGTTATTTCTACGTCTCGAGTGCCTCTTTTTTACCCGGTCATTTCCTTACGGTTACGAATAATATATATATATATTATATATATATATATATATATATATATTTCTTTATGCATTCTTCTTTGGATCATGGTGAGGGACAGGTAACCACATCAGCTGTCTCCTCACACATACACATACACACAAATATAAATTATATATATATACGTATAGTCAGACACATTATCTACACTGGCATTCAGTCACTGCAAACAAGAAGATATCGGATAGAAAGAGGGAAAAAAGGAGGGTTTATTAGCGACGGACACTCCTATTTTTATTTTTCTGGGTTTGACGGTGCAGAGGTCAAGCAGACAAGGAAAGAAGCGCAGAAGGGAATCTCAAAGAAAGCCATCGCAGGCCATGTCAGCAAAGGTTCCGCCCAATATTCGGTTTATCGAGGAGGTGACCTCCACGATGGATGTTGCCCAGGGGATGATCGCGACAGCTGGTGGGAAGCCGTTCGCCGTTGTTGCCGGTCTGCAGACGGCGGGTCGCGGTACAGCGGGTCGCACATGGACATCTCCCAAAGGAAATCTCTACATGACTTTAGGTGTGCCTCAGCAGGGCCAGCCGGTGTACATCAAAGGGGAGTTGGTGCCTGTGCTCCCACTTCTTTGTGGGCTCGTGTGCCGCCGGGCTGTGCTGGAGGCTCTACGGCTGGATGAGGCCTCGACGCAGATGTCTGTCGCTGCGGAGGCTGCGAAGGCTATTTCGACGAAGTGGCCGAACGATATTATTTACAGGGGAAAGAAGATCGGCGGTACTCTGATCACGACAGAGGGGGACTACTATATCATTGGCATGGGCCTTAACATAAAGGTGGCCCCACCGGTGTCAGACGCGGGCCGTCAGTCTACGATGATCGAATCGATTTCGGAGGAGTTCGGGGTAAATTTATGCACTCCAGAAGAGCTCGCTAACGCGATATGGGCTCATTTCTTCGAGATGCTTACTTCGACAGAGTGTACTCGTGCTTCCGTGGTGGACGCGTTTGACAGGGTGATGGACAAGTCCCTAACGCTGCACAAGCGGTTGCCAGACGGCCGTGATCCGGAGGAGTTGACGGCGGTTTCACTGAACAGCTGGGGGCATTTGAAGGTGCGCCACGCCGACGGAACGATGGAGGAGTTGTCGGCCGAGTACCTCTTTTGAGGTGAGGTGGCGTCGGATTCGGGGAGCATGGATCTAGTGAATGCCAGGTCACACGGGGCACTCATCACTCTACGCGGGGGTTGGGGCTGCTGATTCTTCGCGCTGGATGCAGTTGTCTGCACGCAAGGCCACTAGATTCCTTCATAACATCCCACAATGTGTCTTTTCTGCATGGAGCATGAAACGCGGCGAGTTAGACATTTTATAATGTCAAGGATATCTATATCTTTTTGCGCTTATTGTCACATGGTGAGATACAGGAGCCCACACAGAGGTGATATATCCTACGCAATACCGCATAACGATGTGGTTGTGTATGCTCCACTTATGTGCAGCTCTTGCGCGCGTGGACACAGTGTTTTTTTTTATTGTATAACCATTTATATCTATATCTATATATATATATATCTATATCTATATATATATATATCTATATCTATATATATATATATCTATTTATCTAAATTGTTTTTTTATTTTTTCTTATTCGAGGGTATCATGTGCGTGTGTATACATTATGCACGTTGCTTTTCAAATTTATTGTTCGGTCGTTTCCTTTTCAGGTTCCCCCCTCCCCTCCCCCCCCCTACTCCTCTCTCTTCACTGAAGTTACAGTTGATGAAACAATTCGGAAACGTGTGAATATTATGTCGTGACACACACACACAGAGATATATATCTATATATCTATATATATCTATATCTATATCTATATATATATATGTGTGTGTGTGTGTGTGTGTGTTGTGGAAGAAAGAAAACATATTTTTAATTGATCTTTTGGAGAAAGTGGGACTCTGTCGTTTTCTCTCTGCAGCTGCAGTTGACGTCTTTATGTGTGGTCACGAGTTTCCTTCTCGAGTCTTCTGTCCCTCCCGTCTCCTTCCTTCCCCCCCCCCATTCTGTGCGTCTCAGTCTACTAGAAAATTATTATAGTCATGAGACGAATAACGGATGCCCCAGGCCTGGGCATCGGTGGAGCGTGTCGGTTGCTTCGTCGCTGTTCTCAAAAAAATGGACCCATCGCGGTCTCCGGAAGAAGTATCGAGGGTTCAGGCGAAGATGTGCTTTCTTTCAGCGCGTTTCCTTCTCATCATGCGAATTCACACCCACAGGCATCTCCAAAACAGACACGTGACGCACACACGATATCCAAGTTCACCGAGGACGCCGCAGATGGTGAACGAGTAGGCCTCTCGCCGGATGCGAGTGTAGCGTATCCGGCGAAGCAGCAACAGCGGCGTCGCCGACGCTTTCCCCACACATTGGCTGCTGACAGCGTGCATAGGCGTGAGGGCGGCGCTGCTGGTGAGCACTCCTCCCATGTGCGTGAAGGGTTACCTGTGGTCTACCCCGGTGCTGATCTCCCGCCCATCCCGCAGCGGCCGCTCTCGGAGAAGCGTGCAGGCAAATTTTCGTTTGTCAGCGACCCTAGTCAGCGCGCGAGCCGAAACTTTTATGGCGTGGAGGTGCCAAACAACACCCCAAAGCCAAAATTGCCCATGTGGGCGTCGAGTTTGACCTCACCCGCACTGGGTAGAGTGCGCGTGGAGGAGGACTCGTGGATCTCGCGGGACTCGAGGGGTGTGCTGGAAGAAGATGTTACGCTGCCGTTCATGCGTTGGCTACGCGAAAGTGTTCTTCCGGAAGACTCTGTGCTGAGGGGGCAGCTCGACAGCAACGTGCTGTTGGATTTGCGCCGTGCAACAGCACGTGGGGTGTACGCCAAGAAGACGTTCAAGCCGGGGGACGTAATTCTTACCATTCCCCTTACCTCGGCCGCCTCCGCAGATGCCGCTAGCCACGTTGGCCGACTCACCTTGAACAGTGAAACGCTGGAGAATGTTTCTACCGCCTCTGAGCAACGGGTGGGTATGCCCTCCTACGAGACCGTCAAGCGACTCCTCTCCGTCCAGCGATCTTCCTTCGACCCCATTCCACACCCGGTCTTTCTTGATCAGGTCTGCGCGGCGCTGCGGCTAGCGTGTGAGAAGGCAGACGGTGACGCCAGTCCACTCTACCCCTATCTCCGTCTTCTGAGCTCTGCGGAGCTCTTCAATGATGAGGTCATCGAGGCGTTGCACCGCGATGTCCTGGACCCCATGACGCACATGGAGTATGGGGACCATGTGTATCGCTTTCGGCATTACATGCGGGAGCTTCACGCACTGTGGTGGGCGGCGTACGAATCGGCAGGCGGGCGAGGGCCAAGTACGGGGGTCCGAGGGGTGGCGTTGGGTAGCGAGGACGTCCCTAGAGCGCTTGGCTCAACGGTGCCTCTTCTTTCTAGGGAAGGAGAATGCAGTGACACTGTTGTGGTCGGTGCCGTCGCTGCCGTCAACACAGGGTGCGAGCTCTCCCGGGACGACAGTAACACAAATCTGTGCGCTGTTCAGAAAAGCACGCGGGATGCTGCTACCCTCGCCTGCCGAACACACGGAAAGCCGCCGCCGTCGCTGGAGGACATCGAGTGGGCTCTTCGCATCGTCCTATCTCGCCAAAAGACGCTACCGCATATTCGTGTTCACCGCACCGCCTTCGAGTGTATTGGCGAGGAGAGCGTCGAAGGCGAGAAGATGGACAAATTTGGGAGGACAGTGATGCGAGGCAAGTATGCCTTCTACAGACATGTGTTGGGTGCTCTCGATAACGATCGACTGCACGTCAACGAGGTCGACCCCACCGCAATACCGACTGTTGTGCCACTCTTGGACATGATAAGTCATCCGCCCGGCGGCGTACCCAACATCTCGTACGCAGTGGAGACTGTTCAACGGTCAGGCGAAAGTGATGGTCGCACCTTCGGGGAGGACTCACTTGCATCTCGTGGTGATGTGACAGACAACACGTTGACTAGCGCAGCTCTCTCATACCAAGTGGTGGTGCGAGCTACAGAGCATATCGAGGAAGATGAGGAGCTAACTATGTCGTATGTCAAGTGCTATAGTGTTGCCTACACTCTTTACCGCTACGGTCTCCTTCCCTTGTCGAGACGCGAAGATGACGTCTCACTGCTCCTTAAAGCGAATGGTTTGGATGGAAATATGCGACCGGCCCCTCGGAATCTGCAATCTTCGTTTTTTCGAGGAAAAGTTGGTGTGATGTCTGCTGTGCGACGCTGGTGGTCATCTGTTCCGATCATCTGAGATTTTTCAAATTCTTTTTTTTTTCATTATCGAAAGAGTTTTCGTGTGCGGAGTTTGTTTGAGGTTTTTTGATCTACGGGTAAAGAATAGAGAAAAAAAATGAGGTTGTGTGTGTGTGTGTGTGTGTGGTGCACAGAAATAGGTCATCCATATCCCCTTCCTCTTTTAATCTTTGTCCCTGTTTTCTCCCTGAGCGGTGACTGCACCTTCCCTCTCTATCCCCATCCTAGGAGGATGGGGGTGCTGCTGTTGTTTCTTGCACCCTCCTTTCTCAGTGGCTGTCTGTCTCTCTCTCTTTCCGGCATACTGAAGCCGAGGTTTATGGAATCGCTGTTGCCCCCTCCCCCATTCACCCCTGTAGCTGTTCGCGTGTTTTGTATTATGTTACAAATAAGTTCTGCTCTCGAGTGTCGTGCATTTGTTTCGCTATTCGCGTCTGGTGCTCGTGTGCTATGACACACACACACACACACACACACACACGACATTGGTACCGTATGCGTGTGCAACGACACCCAACAATTTTCTTTGCTCCGCTCAATCTCTCTCTCTCTCTATATATATATATATATATATTTCCATATGTACACATTTTATAATGTTTTGTTTCCGATTTTTTTTTTTTGACTGCACTGATATAAATGCCTTGCGGAAGAGGGCTGCACCCTCGTCTTTGCTATAAGAAACTTATTTCCTCTAGTAGGCGTTGGTCCAAACAGTCTTGAGACCTTTGCTCGATGTGACGCTGCCAGTGGAGGTCACAGGATCAGGTACTCGAGGTGAAGCTTTTTCGCAGTAAAATTTTCACTACCTAGGTGAGAAGTGCGCTTCTGTGTAGCACTGCAAAAATGGGGGCTCGTACGGTTCCGCGAGTGTCTGGGCATTGGCTTACCTGTCAATTTTTCTGGCACCATGGGAGGGATGTTCGCATGCCTGCAGGGGACGCTTACTGCGGTGCTCCTGAGGCTACGAAATGGAGTGTGCCCCTTAGCGGATCACAGGTGGTGGTGTCGTTGGTGTTGAGGCGCCGCTGTATGTTTCAATGCATACTTCGAGACCCGGTGGCGGGGGGGGGGAGGAGGAGGACGGTGGTGGTGGTGATGGTGGGGTGATCACCTTTGCATACGCTCCAACGATTCTCCCCCTATTTTATTTCCAGAGAGGCTATCGTCGCCTGCAGCTAGAAATTCAGCAATCATATTTTCCATTTGTGAATGAAAAGGATACGTCTGTCTGTATCTGTGTGTGTGTATCTGTGTGTATCTGTGTGATCTCTTTTCCCTCTGGGCTGCTTTTGGGCACAATGCAGTGGGGTGTGCAAAAGATTCTGTGTGGATACCGTGTCTGCACCCCTCCATTTCTTTTGGAAAAGTTGCACACGTGGTTGGAAGCTGCAGCAAAGTGTCTACATACAACGGAAGTGAAGGAGTCAGCCTCCCTCCGTTGTAGCCGCATATGTCTTGTGGAGATATCCTCCCGTGTCGTTTATGTTGGACAATCGAAAAAAAAAAAATGCGGCCGCGTCACCTCCCCCTTCTTTTTTTTTCCTCGCATCTTTCTCTTTCTTCCCTTCGGCGGTTTCAGAATCCATTTTTTATCACACATCTTCTACGCCGCACCCGCCACTCAAGAGGTCGGTGCATTGGAGTCTTTTTATTTTCATTTTTTTTTCTTGCCGAGCAAACACCCTCTGCCCTCTTCCCTTCTTCCTCCACTTTGGCTTCTGCCGCTATTATCATTTTTCCCCTCTCACTCATCTAACCTCTGCAAACCTCTGCGCTTCTTTCTATCGCAATAACTATATTTACGAAGTCTCGCCCACATCTTTGCGTGTGCATTTTTCTTTTTTTCTCCTTGCTTTTTCTTTTTGTTTACCATTTTCGTGCTCCATTTTCCGCTCACCTCAGCAGACGACGCGACAAAAAAATTTTCCCCCCATCCCCCGGTGTGTTCCCTTCATGCGCAACCGATAAAAAGACGACTCGAAGAATATCTGTACGGGACGTTGACGCGATTTTCCCCAGGCCCAATTTTGTCAAGTCACGACTAGGCGACACTGGAGCCGAGTCGAGAGAACACACCTACACACACCCACATATATATATTTATACACATCATCATGGCTGAGATTCCTCATGAGCACGAGGAGGAGGCAGATGTGATAGCTGTAGCAGAAGCACCTGAGATAGAGACGGAGGCAGCAGCCGGAGAGGTGGAGGAGTTGTCGACTGTAAGCGATCACCGATTCGGTGCATCGGGTGCGGCGTCCGCGCCTGATGCGCGGACTGAGCGTCCCCTTCGGTTGGAGGTGTCCATAGCGTGCACCCGTGTCGCGAGTCGTCCATCCCTTGGTGAAACACGCTACCCTGGTGGCGCTGCTGCCGCCGCCGCCACTGCAAGGTGCGGCAAGACGCGCGCTGTGCCCTTCGAGGGGACAGTGGTGAATATATCGCAGCGCAATCGCCTCCTGCACTGTGGCGCCCCAGCAGATGCCCCCCCGACCCCACCTGCCGACGGGAAAACGTTGCAGGCAAAGCCACAGGCTGCGCAGGGGACACTGGCTTTTGAGAATGCGGCCGCTTTCCCAACGACTAGGAAAACACAACAGCTGCATCGCACGTGCAGCCAACCACAGAAGGCACTCACCTCTCGCCCAGAAAATGCAGCTGGGAATGGCGGCCGGACTGACTCTCTGAAGACCTCCCGGCGGCGTCAAAACGTTGAGAAGGTGCAGAGGGTGGATGGCAGCCTGTTGACCTTTCCGAAGGGAGCGTCGCGGGACGCCACCAAGGGAGGCGAAGTTAAACATGTGAAGACGTCGAAGAAAGAGCAGGACAGGGCCTTCAGGCTTCGTGCTATCAAAACAAATTCCAAACCCAAGCACAAGCTCAAGAAGAAAACAAAGGCGATGGTGATAGAAACGGCTGAGGCCACCACGCTACACGTGGATGACACGGAGGCGGCGGAATCGCACGCGGATCCGATGTCGATGGACGCCCATTAGGGAGTATTTTTTTTTAGTGACGGGCCCAATGTCGAACTGAAGCAGCGTTTGAGCAGTGTCGCAGCTCCTCGCCTCCTCTCTCAATGTTGCTACCCCCCCCCCCTTCATGTAGCCCAAATGTAAATGGAGGTAGAACCTGTATGTGTTTCATCTTCGGGATGGTGGAGAGGAGGAGGTTGAGGAGCTGCAGTGCTTTCGCCTGATGCGTACGTTTTATTCTTCCATGTTTAGTTTCTCGTCTCAGCCACAGGTCCACACTCCTGTGTGCCGTGATTTGTAACATCAAAGGGAGCGGAGGGTGAGTGTCGCGCTCACCCTTTTCTTTCCTTTGCCGTTGACTGAATTTTCAAATCAAAATCTCAATGCAGATGCGCTAACACCAACTGCCGCAAGGGGAAGAAAAATGAAAAAAAAATGAAACGAGAGTGTAGTGGAGACATACACCTGTCACCCCTTTCTCCTTGTCACTTTTTTTCCCCCAAGTATTTGTGACTGTTTTTCTGGTGTTAAAGATTCGATGTCGATCTTTCTGTTGGGTCGTGTGTGGTACTGAGCGGTTAGAGAAGATGGGAGAGTTTCCTGTACACCAATGGACACGCGCACGTTGTGATTGATATATATATATATATATATATATATATATATATC